>CALNXK010000053.1:2527500-2635000 GCA_942486035.1 Porites lobata
GTATCTTCACATGCAGGTAGGTACCTCAAATATGATAATAATCATACATGAGATATGCAGCGGTAAAATTTAAAAAATGGCGCAATCAGATGAGGCCGAAGTAGAGTATTGTTCTGAACATTTGAACGTCAGAAAAGAGGTAAAAATAGTCTTTCAGGGGAAAAGAGAAAGAGAAATATTTTATCAATCGTGTAAAGTACATTTCATTGCATTTCAGGCAAACGAAAGGAGCTTTATAGAGCTGCTTACAAACGCATGTACATGTTGTATCACCCGGACCAGAAGCATAGGGGTTATATGCTTCTGCCCCGACAAACATCAAGATCCCGCGGAAGAGAAAGTAAGGTTTAAAAAAGTTTAGGCCTTGTTCGCACTAAGCAAAATTACACACAAATACACACGGAATTCAGAATATATTATTTGTTAAAAAGCATTTCTTCTTGAGCAAAGACAGACAGTAAATTAGTGTACGTTTTCCCAAAGAAGGTCACAATTTTAAGGATTTATTCTTTAACTACATGTACAAATGCCTCTTTGGCTCTACTGACATTAATGTTCTTGAACATACATCGTCTATTTCTCATGGCCATACCAGACAAAGTAAGCTTAATTCTTTCAATCTTAAAACTCCTCTTTGCAGAACCATTACTTTTAAGGCTTCTTATTTTAATCTTATTACTAATATAATTTATGGCATTTTGTCAGTTCTCTTAAGTCACCTAGTAGTTTCTCTAGTCCACAATCTTTTAAATCTTTATAAAACCATGTTCACCACTGTGGTTAATACAGTGAGGTGGAAGGATCTTGCACATGGACTTTAGTAATGACCTGTCCCTGTCTTAGGTCAAAGTGACTGTGCCTATCCCCCCCGGGGGTACTCCAGATTTCAAGTGACAGGGACGATTGAATGAGGGCAAAAATCAAAACCCCCAAAAATCCCTGGACCAAAGTTTAACCACAAAAAAACCCTTGCTGAATTTCCTAGCCATAAAAATTTCTAGACAGCAGAGACAGTCGCAAAACAAGTTTGGTTTTATACTTTATTCACAAAACTAACTTGGCCAGGCATATGCGGTAACTATCACGAATCTTCAGATTGTTTTTAATGGCCCAAAAAAATCCCTACTTAAATCAAGCTCCCAGAAAAATCCCCAAAACAAAAATTTCAACCCCCCCCCTCCTCCCCCCAAAAAATTCCTCTATCATCCATGTTACTTGAAATCTGGAGTACAGTCTGTACCCCCCTTGGCCTATCACAGGCACTTTCTATATATCTGACTCAGTGCATCATGCTGGTTAAGTGTTGAAAACCTTGAGATTTCACTATTATCCCAAGGTTGATGATTGAGTCTACTTCAAAGCAAGGCAATGTTTAAAATTGCTTGAGATTTATAGAGAAAAATTTTATGCTTTTAGACTAACTAAATTGTAGAATTCATGAAAATGGATAAAATTTCAGATTGCCCTGTATCTTTTTCTAGTTGCCTGGTCACTCCATAAAACACAGTTTACTTCACTTTTAGGATTTCTTGCATTTTATTTGGCCACTCAGACTACTTTTAAGGGATGAGTCCCTCTTGCATTCTTCCCAGCTTCAATACTTGCTGTTTACAAGTCACACCTTTTGGTGACTTAAAATATTATTATAAAATGGTTGCAAGACATAAAAATAATTATATTATTCACCATTAAAAAAATTGTAACAAAATAACAAAAACATGCTTGGTACAGTATTACACAAAAGGTTTCATCATTGCCCACATTGATTGCTGTACTTCACTTTCACATGTTTAATCTCCTAATACTTTAGTGTGTCTTAGATTACAGCCTGGTTTTCTGCATTGATGGGAAAGAAATCCATTTAACTTTAGATGGACCCTTAGTTAATACTCTCTGATGAAAGAACTTACTACACCAATCGAGGCACATGACTTCTACACACAGGTCACAAAATTGGCGACTTTCACTGCAAGTTTAGTTGCCATTTTTTTTACCATCCATGGTGACCAAAAAATGGTCACAGCTTGGAGCACTGTAATCACTGTCTGAAAAGACTAGAGATGCATGTACATGTACATGTAGAAGATCTAATGTACATCTAATTTTGACCCTCTCTTTTTTCATGGTTTTTTAACTTGTAGTTCTAAGTAATCCTGAAACAAGAAGTATCATTATTACACTTTTTATGGACAGAAGGGACTGGATGCAGGGTGGGAGGTAAGATTGAATGGTTCAGAGGCAGACATTTTGCCTGGCTCTGGAAAAAAGAAAGACTGAAATAAGCCAATTTTACCCTCTTTTCAGGTTATTGAAAGACAAAAAACACCTGCTGAAGTAAGTAAGATTACATTAAAAATGGACTGACATTGTAGATAAAATATAGTACATTTCATGGAAAGTTCGGGTGCACAGATTTTCAAAGAAGTTGTTGACGAATCATAAATCAAACAAGTCAGCAAAGGGAACAAGTGCGAATTCAGATACAAAAACAACGTAAACTTTACCGTATATACTGTAAAGCAGTAAGTTCCATGTTGTATTTCGCGTTTAACATATACGCACCGAGACATTCATCATTTTGGTCGCGTTTTCATTTCAAATCTTTCCAACATGGTAAAATTTTCCTCTACATGATACCTACATAAGGGTGAGGATATGAGGTATTCCAAGAATTACGAGTAATGTTAACCTTTTGTTCTGAATGCACAATTGAAAATAAATGAATTTACACGTAAGTAAAAGGCCCAATTTGAATATTTAACAATTATTCCACGAAAGTGCGTGAGTGGAATAATAACTGTTTCATTAAAAATGCCCACAAAATATCAAGAATTCTTCCCAACTTTATTTGTAAAAACAACTGATTTTCAGCTAGTTTTTTATTTTGAGCAGAGGCATATAGTTACCATTTGACATGTAGGATCTAGCATGGTATGATCACTTGCATGTATGGCTTGATCATATGCATTTACCATGATCGCTAAGCCAATCAGAGTACAAGATTTGTGTTATTCAATTAGTAATTAGGCTATACACACTCAGCTAGTGCTCTTGGTGATTCAAGCAATCTGACTGGTTCGCTACCTTGGACTATGCAGTGAATACCTTACACTAGGTGGTGAATATAAAGCAAAACAAAATCGGTGTCATAAACTGGCATGGGTATTTTTGCCAAAGTTTCAGTGTAAGAACTTTTTGAAATTCAAGAATGTCTTTCTGTTGATCAATGATTCTGAATGTAAGAAAAGATTTCATGGTATTTGAACAGTGTGATTTACTGTGAAGTGATTTACTGTAGCTGACTTTTTATACATGTATGATCAAAGCAATGTTTGCCAAAATTAACGAGGCTACTTTGTCACTGTTTTGTGAACTCGGGATTCGTCAAAAGACTAATTTTGCCTATTATAAAATAATATTAATACACTGTGGAAGTATTAAAATTTATGGAGAAAAAAAGGAAGGCAAATGAAATATTTTCGAAAATTGTACATGGCAGCGCACGTTTTGTTCATTTGAGTTGAAGACATTGCACTCCTATCACAGTAGTTTCCCCTATCCCTCTTGGCTAAAAAAAAAGAAAACTAAATGAGCACCCCAGGCTGTAATTTGAGTATTTAGTGATATACAGTACAACCCAATTTTCAGCATTAACTACATCACCATAAACAAAGATTTGGAAAAATTGCCAGACCACAGTATTGTATCAGATAAAGATAAAAATTTTGTTATGATCAGGGTTGGAACGAAATTGGAGTTGTCATAACAACAAAATGATGCCATTATTTATTTCCTCCTCGGACCTTTCTCTACTTCAGCATCACATGGACCGAAATTTCTGCATGTAAACCAATGTAAAGTTGTTCCACAGCGGGATTAGATCATGCAGTTGGTAGAGCGCTTGAATGCAGAGTGGGAGGTCACAGGTTCAATTCCCGGGGCCGGACCAATACTCAGGGCATTAAAATTAATAAGAAATGAAGGTACTCCCGTTGCAATGCAAGCGGGTAGAATTTTGCGTGGTTTGGATGACCACGTTAAATGGCGGTCCCGTCTCCAGCTGGAGACATAAAAAAATAGTGTCCACAATTAGTACTTTCAGGGTAAATACAATGACACTCAAATAAAAGTGCAATTCTTTTCCACCTTTTAGGATTTTCCTCCCTCCTTAAAACAGCCCCTATATATTTATCAAAGATATTAATTATTGCTGTCTTAGGCCCATTCTGTGCTGAAGTCATTACTTAGCTCCTTTTAATACCCATACACAAAAAGTAATGATCTTGTAGGGTTGTGAAGAAGATATGAAACAAATTTATCTGGGGCACTGGTCATTTTTTTTTTGTTGGGGGGGGATTTTTGTAGACATACTATTAAACTTGAAAAAAAATTGGGCTAATTTTGTTCAAGTTTCAATCCATATCTATCCGTCTGTTACGATGAAAATATAGTGTTCAATAACTACTCTGTACCATTATTTTTGGAATTCTGTGATGCAAAGACACGTTTTAGCTTTATGTAAAGATAGCAGATGGTGTGAAATACATGTAGCACCTTTAATTGTTTAATTTTATAATTACCATTCTGCAATTTATTGTGTGACATCCTTTCTTTGCTCTTCATAGTTATTAACTGCATTGGAGGAATTGCAATTAGAAGACATGGAGAGGGGATGTCTGTGAAAATGAATAGTAGTAAGTGAACATATATTTGAATAATTTTATTATGATAACACTTGCTCGGGGAAATCTTGATATCAAGCTACGACGTGTTTGTACACTGTAACTCATTTTCCTCATGAAGAATGGAGTGAAGAAAATGACATCCTTTCGAAAATTTTGCATTTCAAATTCATGTCATCCTTCCAAGCATTTAAATTCCGAAAAATCACCCTTCAAAATATTTAAATTCTGATTGCTATTCTTCCATACATTTGAAATCTAAATGGCGTATTAGAATTCTGGCCTTATCCTTCCAAACACACTGATTTCACACCTCCGAGCTTTGGAATTCTGACCAGATCTTCTGAAACAATTTAATTCTGCCTTCAAACACTAGAATTGTGACCTTTTTTTTTTCATTTAATATTGGAATTGTGACCTTAAATTCTTCCAAACACTGGAATTGTGACCTTCTCCTTCCAAACACTGGAATTGTACCATTTTTTTCAAATATTGGAATTCCGACCTTGTTCTTCCTAACACTTGAATTGTGACCTTATTTACAAATAATATTTGAATTCTGACCTTACTCTTCTAAACACTGGAATTGTGGCCTACATGCAATTATGATGCTTTCAAGCTTTGGAATGCTGTCTTATCCTTCCAAACATTGGAATTCTAAACAATGCACAGCAGAGGTCCTGACTGCTTTCTTTTATTTGTACATGTAGGTTGCTATTAAATAACATATGATTAAACAAAGGCCTGCAAGCATTGAGCTTTTACAGAAAACGTTCATATCAGTTTTACCAACCTAATCCTATGCCATAATATCAGGCACAGAATGTGCATTATACTATTCCCTCCCTAAAGGAAATAATCTCCTTATTCATGGTCACTTCAAGTTATAAAACAAAAGGAAGTCAATCAGTTTAGTCTGTTAACGAAAACTCTTGAAAGTTTATCTCACTGAAAGAATGAATAGTTTTCCTGCAGTGTGTTTGCCTTCTTCACAAAAACTTTAGGTTTCAGTGTCTTTAGCGGCTCCTTGTACTTTCTTGCCTTGTCCTTCAACATCTTTAAACAGTCTGGCATCTGCTGTAGACCATTTAGAATCCATTCACCATAATGGTTTCAAGATTTTCTCATGTGTACTGGTCTTTGGCTCTGGTCAGTTGGCTGTGCAACTTCTGCCTCGCATTCGTGTTCTGTTCTCTCCTGCCCGTATTGGGATAAGCCAGCTCTGGCACACTTACCAGGCGATCTTTCAACTTTTCAAATGCAGCTTGTTGTTCCTGTTGCCAGCAAAGCGGTATGTTCTTCTTACACAGTATGTAGAGGGACTCTGCAGTAATAAAAAATTCTATCCAAAGATGAACTATCTGTTATAATTATACACTAACCATAGGCGGTGAGTGTGTTCTTCAAAGGTGCAGATGATGATATTATCCAAATACACCAGACTGTGTGTCCAAGGCGCTAGTATTATTAATCAAGTGAAGCTAGCGGGTGCCATTTGTCAATCAGAAAGGAGTTAATCTCCACTGGAATTGTCTTTGATGAGTTGAGTGTTGGTCAGTATTAGGCCTATCCTTTTCACCAGGAAGCAAAACATACCACATTGTTATCGTGCTGCCCATTTAGGGGTGCTTTCAGCTTTTCATTCCAGCTCATAAATCTTTTCATTTTCACCAAGAATCCTTTCATTCACACCAATGGGTAGTAGGGATGCAATTTTATGCACTGACCACCCAATCCTTGGCCAAGCGGTGATTGTCTTACATCTTGATTACCCGAACTGTTATGAGTCTCAAGATGCTTTCAGTTCAGGCCATGTAGAGCGCACATCCCTACCGCATTGCTTAGATGTGTTTCTCGGAGTGATGGACCAGCAACCCCCACCCCGAAAATCTTCCCGCTATGTACAAGAAACATGGAATTCAAAAGGACGGATCAAAATCGATATGACTTATGCCTGGTTATCGATTATGCAATAAGGATCCTAGTCATTTAAAACTGTGTTAATCACCATCTTTTAACGTCCTGATTTATGTAACTGTTGATTGTTGTATCTTCAAATTCTGAGCTGCTGTGAACCATTGATTAGCCCTTTTGGATCACTGTATAGTCCATTTACCACTCTTTATGTGGCTATTGTTCACTTTGCTTGTAATACGTAAAAAGAGAGAACAAGTTCATTTAGCTCGATTGAATCTGAGACGAAATTTTCTCACTCACTGGCCCTATTTTTTATAAACATTGGAATTCTTATCTTATCCTTCCAAACATTGCATTTCTATCCTTACCTTTATACACATTGGAATTCTTATCTTATCCATCTAAAGGTTTGAATTCTGCCCTATTTTTATGTACATTGGAATTTTGACCACATCCTTTCAGACATTGGAATTCTTTTCTTATCCTTCCACCGCAAACATTGGAATTCTGCCCTATTTTTATAAACATTGGAATTCTCATTTATCCCTCTAAACACTGCAAATCTGGCACTTTTTTATACACGTTGATTTTCTTATCTGATCTTTCCAAACATTGAAATTCTGGCTGTATTTCTATAAGCGTTGGAATTATGATCTTATTGATCCAAATATTGGAATTCTGGCCCTGTTTTTATAAACATTGGAATTCTCATCTTATCCTTCCAAACACTGGAAATCTGGCCCTTTTTTTGATGCACATTGGTTTTCTTATCTTATCCTTCTTAACATTGGAATTCTGGCCCTATATTTTTATAAACATTGAAATTCTTATCTTCTCCTTGCATTAAAAGCGTTGGAATTCTGGTCCTATTTTTGTAAACATTGGAATTCTCATCTTATCCTTCCAAACATTGGAATCCTGGCCCTGTTTGTTTTTATGCACGTTGGAATTATTATCTTATCCTTCCAAACATTGGAATCCTGGCCCTATAATTTATACTACACATTGGAATTTTCACCTCATCCTTTTAAACATTGAAATTTTGCCCCTATTATTTTTTATAGTCATTGGAATTCTGGCCCTATTCTTAGAAACATGGGAATTTTTGTCATCCTTCCACTGCAAACATTGAAATTCTGGCTCTGTCGTTCAAAACATTGGAATTTTCGTCCTATTTATATAAACATTGCAATTCTCATCTTATCCTTCCAAACACTTTAATTCTGGCCCTATTTTTATACACATTGGAATTTTGACCTCATCCTTCCTAATTTTGGGATTATGGCCCTGTTTTTATACGCATTGGAATTCTGGCCCTATTCTTACAAACATGGGAATTTTTATCTTCTCTTTCCACTGGAAACATTGAAATTCTGGCTCTGTTCTTCAAAACCTTGGAATTCTCGTCCTAATTTTATAAACATTGCAATTCTCATCTTATTCTTCCAAACACTTTAATTCTGGCCCTATTTTTATACACACTGGTTTTCTGAGCTTTTCCTTCAAAACTTTGGGATTCTAGCACTATTTCTATAAGCACTGGAATTATGATCTCATCCTTGAAAACACTGGAATTCTGGCCCATTTTTTATACATATTGGAATTCGTTCTTATCCTTCCACAGATTAGTGTTCTGGCCCTATTTCTATAACCATTGGAATTCTTATCTTATTCTTCCAAACCTTGGAATTCTGATCCTATTCTTTCAAACAATGGGATTCTGGCTCTATTTCTATAAGCATTGAAATTATGATCTTATCCCTCTAAACATTGGCCCTATTTTTTGACACGTTGGAATTTTGATCTTATCCTTCCAAACATTGAGATACTGGCCCTTTTTGTATAAGCATTGGACTTATGATCTTATCCTTGGAAACGTTGGAATTCTGGCCCTATTTTTGTACACATTCGAATTCTTATTTTATCCATGCAGATCCCTATTTCTATAAGCATCGTAATTCTGATGTGATTCTTCCAAACAATGGAATTCTGGCCCCAGTTCTACAAGGATTGAAATAATAATCTTATTCTTCCAAACATTCGAATTCTGGCCTTGTTTTTATACACACTGGAATTTTGACCTAACATTGAATTCTGGCGCTGTTCTTATAAACATCGTGGAATTCCTATGTTGTCCTTCTACTGCAATCATTGGAATTGTCGGCCCTCATCCTTCCACACATTCAAATTCTGGCCTTATCTTTGCACACAGTGGAATTCCTATCTTATCCTTCAAAACCTTGGGCTTCTGGCCCTATTTCTATAAGCACTGGAAGTATGATCTTATCCTTGAGAACACTGGATTTCTGGCCCTATTTTTATACACACTGGGATTGTTATCTTATCCTTCCAAAGATTAGTATTTCTGCCTATTTTTATAAGCATTGGAATTCTAATCTTTTTCTTGCAAACACTGGAATTCTCATCTTATCCTTCCAAACAATGGAATTCTGGCCCTTTTTCTTTAAGCTTTGGAATTATGATCTTATTCGTCCAAACATTGGAATTCTGGCCCAATTTTATATAGACTGCAATTTTGACCTCATCCTTCCAAACATTGCAATTCTGGCCCTATCTGTATAAACACTGAAGTTCTTATGTTATCGTTCTAAACCTTGGAATTTGGGCCCTATTTTTAGACACATTTACACATTGGCATTTTGACCTCATCCTTGAAAACATTGCAGTTCTGGTCCTATCTTGTTACACATTGGAATTTGGATCTCATCCTCTCAAATATTGGACTTGTAGCCTTATTTTTATAAACATTGGAATTCTGGCCTTTTTTTATAAACATTGGAATTCTTATCTAATCCATCCACAAATTGGAATTTCTGGCCCTATTTTTTTGCAGATTGGAATTTTCACCTCATCTTTCCGAACATTTGAATTGTGGCCCTATTCTTACAAACATTAGAATTCTTATCTTGTCCTTCCATTGCAAACATTGAAATTCTGCCCTTATCCTTCCAAACAAGGGAATTTTGGTGCCATTATTTACGCACATTGTTTTTTTTTATCTCATCCTTCAAAACACTTGGATTCTGGCCCTATTTAAAAACATCGGAATTCTGGCCCTATATTTTACACATTGCTCTTTGATCTCATCCTTCGAAAAGTTTGAATTCTGGCCCTATTTTTTATAAACATTGGGATTTTTATCTTATCCTTCCACTGCAATCATTGGAATTCTAGACCTACATGTATCCTTCCAGCCGTTGGAATTCTGGCCCAGTTTTAATACACATTGGAATGTTGACGTCATTCCTCCAAACATCGCTATTCTAGCCCTATCTTTATACAAATCGAAATTCTCATCTTATCCTTCTAAACGTTGGAATTCGGACCCTATTTTTATACACATTGGAATTCTGACCTCAGCTTTCCAATGATTGTTCCCTATTTGTATAAAGATTGGAAATGTCATCTTATCCTTCCCAACACTGGATTCTTGCCCTATTTTAATGCACATTGGTTTTCTGATCTTTTCCTTCAAAACAGTGAGATTCTGGCTCTTTCTATAAGCACTGGAATCATGATCTTATGCTTTCAAGCATTGGAATTCTGGCCCTATCTGAAGTAGTCAACGTAAGTGACCAAGGCTAGCATTTCCAATCTAGTGTTGCAATAGTGCGTTTCTTGTTCATTTAAGGAGCGATTACCATAAGCAATTACCCACATGTTCCTGTTGCTGCCGAGAAAAAACTGCCCTTATCGCTAGTTATGGGCTTGCTTTGGTAACATGTATAAAAGATCCTGCTGCAAGACTGAAATTGGGATAAGCTAGCTCTAGCAAGCTTACCAGGCGATCTTTCAACTTCTCAAATGCAGTTTGTTGTTCCTTTTGCCAAAAAAACGTACGGTACATTCTTCTTACACAGTATGTAGAGGGACTCTGCAGTAATAGAAAATCCTATCCAAAGATGAACTATCTGTTATAGGCAGCAAGACCAAGATAGCTTTGAAGCTCTTTTATATTAAGTAGTACTGGTTATATTTTGTACGGCTGATCAGTCATTAATCTGTCAGATTTCACAACACTTCGAGAAAAGTAGCTTCTTTTCTAATTAAGTGACACTTAGTAGGCTTCAGTTTCAAACCACAGCAGTCCTTATGCGAGCAAACACTAACCATAGGAGGTGAGCGTGTTCTTCAAAGGTGGAGATGATGATATTATCCAAATACACAAGACTGCGTGTCCAAGGCGCCAGTATTATTAATCCAGTGAAGCTAGCGGGTGCCATTTGTAAATCGGAAAGGACTAATACTCTCCTATTCACGGGAAGTAAAACCTACCACATTGTTTTGGTGCTGCCCATCTACAGTCTGTAGGGTTACTTTCAGATTTTCATTCCAGCTCATAAATCTTTCCATTCACACCAATGGGTAGTGGGGATGCAATTCTATGCGCTGACCACCCAATCCTTGGCCAAGCGGTAATTGTCTTACATCTTCATTACCCGAACTGTTATGAGTCTTAGGATGCTTTCAGTTCAGGCCATGTAGAGCGCACATCCCTGCCACATCGCTTAGATGTGTTTCTCGGAGTGATGGACCAGCAACCCCCACCCTGAAAATCTTCCCGCTATGTACAAGAAATGGAATTCAAAAGGACGGATAAGGATCCAAGTCATTTAAAACTGTGTTAGTCAGCATCTTTTAGCGTCCTGATATATGTAGCCGTTGATTGTTTTATCTTCAACTTCTCAACTGCTGTAAACCATTGATTAGCCCTTTTGGATCACCGTATAGTCCGTTCCTTTTGCGGCTATCGTTCACTTTTGCTTCTAATATACAAAAAGAAAGAGCAAGTTCCTTAAGCTCTTGAATCTCAGACGTAATTTTCTCACTTACTGGCCCCATTTTTTTTATAAACATTGGAAATTGTTATCTTATCCTTCTAAACATTGGAATTCTTGCCCTACCTTTATACACATTGTAATTCTTCTCTTATTCATCTAAATGTTGGAATTCTTGTCCTGTAGTTATAAACATTTGGATTCTGACCTTATCCTTCCAAACATTGGATTTCTGGCCCTATTTTTCTAAACATTGGAATTTTGATCTTATCCGTCCATCATTGGATTTTTTATAATTATAATCCTTCCACTACGAACATTGTAATTCTTGTCCTATCTTTATACACATTGGAATTCTTACCTTATTCTTCCAAACATTGCAATACTTATCTCATACTTTCACTGCAAACATGGAAATTCTGGCCCCATCCTTCCAAACATTGGAATTCTGGTCCTATTTTAATAACGAGGTAGTTGTCATCTTTTCCTTGCAAACACTTGAATTCTGGCCCAATTTTTATACACTTTGGTTGTCTTATCTTATCCTTCAAAACATTGAGATACTGGCCCTATTTCTACAAGCATTGGAATTATGATCTTATCTTGGAAACGTTGGAATTCTGGCTCTATTTTTATACTCATTGGAATTCTTATCTCACCCTTGCAGATAATATTGGTATTCTATCCCTATTTCTATAGGCATCGGAATTCTGATCTTATTCTTCCAAACATTGGAATTCAGAATTCGATCATTGTAATTCTGGCTTTTTTCTTTCAAACATTGGAATTCTTATCTCATTCTTTCACTGCAAACATTGAAATTCTTGCCCCATCCTTCGAAAAATGTGAATTCTGGTTTGTTTTTTTTTAAAACATCGCAATTCCTATCTTATCCTTCCAAACACTAGAATTCTGGGCCTATGTTTTATACACATTAGCTGTGTGATCTTATCATTCAAAACATTGAGATTGTGGCCCTATTTCTGTAAGCACTGGAATTATAATCTTATCGTTGCAAACGTTGAAATTGTTGCCCTTTTTTATACACATTAGAATTCTTATCTTTTCGTTCCAACTATTGGTATTCTGATACTATTTATATAAGCATCGGAATTCTGATTTTATTTTTCTAAACGCTGGAATTCTAATCTAATCCTTCGAAACACTGGAATTCTTATCTTGTCCTTCTAGTGCAATCATTGAATTGTGGCCCTACCCTTCCACACATTTGAATTCTGGCCTTATCTTTATACACATTGGAACTCTTATCTTATCCTTCCAAACGTTGGGATTCTGACCCTATTTTTATACACATTGGAATTTTGACCTCATCCTTCGAAACAAAGGAATTCTGGCCCTATCTTTACACACATTTAAGTTCTGATCTTATCGTTCTAACGTTGGAATTATGGTCCTATTTGTTAAAATTGGTTTTCTGATCTTATCCTTTAAAAAAACCTTGGGATTCTGGCCCTGTTTCTTTAAACATTGGAATTATGATGTTATCCTTGCGAACATTGGATTTCTTGCCGTATTTTTATCGGAATTCTGATCTTATTCTTCCAAACATTGGAATACGGATCTTAACCTTCCAAACAATACAATCCGGCCCTAGTTCTATAAGGATTTGAATAATGATCTTATTCTTCCAAACATTGGACTTCTGGTCCTGTTTCTATACACATTGGAATTTTGACCTCATGCTTCGAAACATTGAATTCTGGCCCTATTCTTATAAACATCTTGGAATATCTTGTTCCAGGCCTTCTACTGCAATTATTGGAACTGTGGCCCTATCCTTGCAAACATTCTAATTCTGGGCTTATCTTCATACACATTGGAATTCTTATCTTATCCTTCTAAACATTGGAATTTTGGCCCTATTTTAACAAACATTGGAATTCTTATCTAATCCATCCACTGCAAACATTGAAATTCACGCATTATCTTTCCAAACACTGGAATTCTGGTCCTATTTTTATACACATTGGAATTCTTATCTTATCCGCCTAAACGTTTAAATTCTGGTCCGTTTTTTTTTTGTACACATTGTTTTTCTTATGTTATCCTTCAAAACCTTGGGATTCTGGCCCTATTTCTATAAGCACTGGCATTATGATCTCATCGGTGCGAATTTTGATATCATCCTTCGAAACATTGCAATTGTAGCCCTATCTGTATACCCACTGAAGTTCTTATCTTATCGATCTAAACCTTGGAATTCTGGCCCTATTTTTATGCACATTGGAATTTTAACCTCGTCCTTCCAAGCACAGGAATTCTAGCCCTATTTTTGTGAAGTAAGGAATTTCCATCTTATCCTTCCAGACACTGGAATTCTGGCCCTATTTTTGTAAACATTGGTTTTTTGATGTTATCCTTCAAAATATTGGGATCCTGGCCTTGTTTCTAAACGCATTGGAATTATGATCTTATCCTTGCGAACAGCGGATTTCTGGCCCTATTTTTATACACATTTGAATTCTTATTAGTTCTTATCCTTCCAAAGATTTGTATTCTGATCTTATTCTTCCAAGCATTGGAATTCTTATGTTATTCATCCACTGGCAACATTGGAATTCTTATCTTATCTCTCAAAACACTTTGATTCTGGCCCTTTTTTTTATAAACATTGGAATTCTTATCTTATCCTTCCACACGTTCGAATTCTGGTCCTATTTTTAGAGACATTGGGATCCTGGCCCTATCCTTCCAAACATTGAAATTGCGGCCCTATTTTTTTAACATCGGAATTCTTGCCCTATTTTAATGCACGTTGGAATTTTGACGTCATCCTTCGAAACATTGAAACCCTGACGCTATTCTTACAATCATTGCAATTCTTAACTTGTCCTTCTACTGCAATCACTGGAATTCTGACCCCATCCTTCCAAACATTAGAAATCCAGCCCCATCTTTATACACATTGGAATTCTTATCTTATCCGTCCAAACGTTTGAATTCTGGCCCCTTTTTACAAACAATGGAATTTTGATCGAATTCCTTCACACTTTGGAATTCTGGACCTGTTTTTTACAGACTGGAATTTTCAGCTCATTCTTCCGAGCATTTGAATTCTGGCCCTGTTCTTACAAACACTGGAATTCTTATCTTATCCTTTCACTGGAAACATTAAAATTGTGGCCTTATCTTTCCAAACAGTGGAAATTTGGCCCAATATTTATATACACTGGTTTTCTGATCTTAACCTTCAAAATATTGGGATTCTGGCCCTATTTCTATAAGCATTGGAATTATGATCTTATGCTTCCAAAGAATGAAATTAGAGCCCTCTTTTTATAAACACCTGAATTCTGACCTTATCCTTCCAAACACTGGAATTCTTATATTGTCCTTCTAAACATTTGAATTTTGGCCCTATATTTTACACATGAAAATTTTGATGTCATCGTTCCAAACATTGGAATTCTGGCCCTATTTTTATAAACATTGGAATTCTTGCGTTATCCTTTGACTTCAAACATTGGAATTCTGGCCCTCTCTTTATGCACATTGGAATTCTTATCTTATCCTTCCAAACGTTGGAATTCTGGCCCTTTTTTTATAAACAATGGAATTCTTGCCCTATTTTTACAAACATTGCAATTCTTATCTTATTCATCCACTGCAAACATTGAAATTCTCGCCTTGTACACATTGGTTTTCTGATGGTATGCTTCAAAACATTAGAATTCTGCCCCCTTATTTTAGAAACATTGGAATTCTTATCTTATCTTTTGTTACGAAAAATTGTATTGCGTGCCTTTTAAGCGTGACTTTCTAGAAGGTTTGCGAGAGCTTATTGTTTTTTTTATTTTAGGATCTTGTGTAAGCGTTTCTAAAGCGGTCTATTTTGTAATCTTTCTATAATTAGACTATTGAGAAAGTTCTAGAATGTTATTGTGAAAGTATATAAGCAGGCGAGTCCGAGTTAAGTTTTAACTCCCAGCTAAATGGGAGAAGACAGGATGGGCTTCGAAACTTAATTCTTCTGTCAAGTTGCGCCAATACACTGAAGGCTATCGGATACTTAAACAAGATTGAAGGTCCAGAAAACATGAGGAAGATTATCGCGAGACTGCCACCTAAACTGCAGAGTAGCTGGCGAGACCATGCTGATCGTATCCTCAATGCAGACAAGAGACAAGTTTGTTTCGAGGACATTGCGTCATTTGTTGAAGAGAAGTCACTTGCCCTAAGTAATCCAATCTTCGGAAAAATTCCTTTCTTGGCTAAGGATAAGAAGAAGAGCCAGATGCGAGGGGCGAAGTCAAAACCCGAGGGTTCTGGGCCTGGTCCTAGAGATCTTAGTAACTTCTCCACTTCATCTCAGAAGAGTCCCATGGACCAAAACAAGTCTCAAGAGAAGAAGTCTGAAGATCTCTCGAAAAGGAGTTGTTTGTTTTGCCGTCAGATCCATAATCTCGTAGACTGTCCTGCGTTTGCTAAAATTCCCATCCGTGAACGTTTCGACTTTGTAATGAAGCAAAGATCAATCAAGGGGATGCTACAAGAATAAGCCGCGTTCACATTGTAACAGAAGACATGCTTCGCTGATGCACTCTGATTCTTCAGAAGACACGCATGAGCAGCCCACACCTGAGAATGCAAGTCAACAACCTGCTAGAGGTACAAGGAAGGAAGATCAGAACAGATCCCGGCGAGGTGTTAATCAGAAGAGTTTATTAAGTGACGGGTCGAGTGGCGTCGGGCACCTCTGCAATTGGACGACCACGGAGGGTCCTGCGACTGCGTTGCCAATTTTACCAGTAAAAGTCAGCGCACAAGGAAGTCCGTTTTGCATCAAGACCTACGCCCTCTTAGATACGGGTTCCAATTCCACTTTCTGCTCTAACATGCTTTTGGATCGTCTTGGCGTTAAAGGCAAGCATTTGAAATTGAAGTTAACTACGATGCGTACAGCAGAGGAGGTTGATAGTGTCGTGGCCAGTGGTTTAGTGATGTCGGACTTGGATGAAAATGTTGTCCCATAAAGGGACGTTTATTCCAGACCTACTATGCCTGTGTCTAAGGATGAAGTCCCCCAACAGGAAGATGTAGATAGATGGCCACACCTTAGAGGCTTCGTCTACCTAACAGAGGTGAACTCTCAAGTTGATCTATTAATTGGGTCACATGTCCCAGAAGCTTTACAACCGAAAGAAGTTAGCCCAACTGCCGGAGGTGGCCCCTACACTAGTAAGGTGGAGTTCGGTTGGCTGATCAGTGGCCCAACAGGAAGAAAGCCAAGATATGTACCTTCTGCTTGTTACCTCACCAAGTCTATTGGCGTCCATCCTATGTGCGTGGCGTGTGCTGACTTCGCGGATGCGTGTCTAAATGATGGCACAGGAATGTCTCGTGAAGATCTGAAGTTCATGAACATTGTGGAAGATTCGGTTATGCAGTGTGAGGATGGCCATTACCAAGTTCGTTTACCCTTTCATAATCCAAGTTTGAAGTTGCCTGCTAATAGATGCCAAGCCGAGCGCAGAGCCCTCTCCCTGAGTCGTAAATTCCTCAAGGATGCCAGATTTCAAGAAGACTACGTTGCATCTCTTCAAAGCGTAATCCAAGGTTTCCCTGAAAAGGTTCCCTCTGAAGATCTGTGTAGAGCTGACGGAAAGGTCTGGTATATTCCACACCATGGGGTGTATCACTGCAAAAAACCTGAGAAGATAAGGGTCATCTTCGATTGTTCCGCTCAGTGCCAAGGGATGTCTTTGAATAGCGAATTGCTGCAGGGTCCTGATTTGACCAATAACCTGGTTGGAATACTGCTTCGTTTCCGACAAGACCCAGTGGCTGTAATGGGAGATGTACAATCTATGTTTCACCAAGTGCGTGTTCCTGTGGAGGATCGTGACTTTCTGTGGTTTCTCTGGTGGCCGGGTGGAGATCTCGCTAAGGGTTTGGAAGAATACCGAATGACCGTGCACCTTTTCGGTGCAGTTTCGTCGCCTATTTGTGTTAATTTTGCCATGCGTCGAAATGGTGAAGATCACCAGCACGAGTTTTCGCCTGAAGTCGTTTCTACTATTCTGAAGAATTTCTATGTCGATGACTGCTTGAAATCTTCACCTTCCAGTCATGAATCAATTAAGCACGTTTGTGATCTGCGCAACCTGATGAATAATGGAGGCTTTAACTTGACGAAATGGGTCAGCAACGATCGCCTGGTATTAGAGTCCATACCTGTCGAAGATAGAGCGAAAGGAACTAAAGAGCTTGACCTAACCTGCGATGCGCTCCCAGTAGGAAGGGCCTTGCGGGTGTCATGGTTCGTGGAGGCTGACCAGTTTGGCTTTAAGGTGGTCATTAAAGATAGGCCGTGTACTAGGCGTGGCATACTTTCAGCTGTCAATTCGTTATATGATCCTCTGGGTATGGCAGCTCCTTTCATTCTTTCTGCAGAGCTTCTCCTACAGGATTTGCGATCGAAAGATGCGTCAAACCTCTCAAGTCCTCGGATATCGCTTCATGTCAGATCCATTATTTCTGTGACACCTCTCAGGTGGCCTATGGCACCGTATCGTATCTTCGCTTAGTCGACATACAAGGTCGGATTTTCTGTTCATTCCTTATTGGCAAGTCCTGCCTGGCTCCCTTGAAGGTAACTACCATCCCTTGATTGGAGTTGACTGCTGCCACCGTATCAGTTCAGCTGAACAAGATTTTGACAAAGGAGTTGCAGATATCCATCGATAAAGTGACCTTTTGGACAGATAGCATGACCGTCATACAATACATCGCGAATGAGTCGAAGCGTTTCCATACCTACGTTACAAACCTTGTTGCCTTCATCAGAGAGGAATCCAGCCCGTCCTAATGGAGATACATCGACAGCAAATCCAATCCGGCTGATGAAGCCTCTCAGGGCGTTACGGCAGACGTGTTTGTTCATAATGGCCGTTGGTTAAAGGGCCTGGTTTTTCTTTTAACAACCAAGTCTGAGTGGGCGGACCATGTCCTAGAAAGCATAGAGCTGACCGAGAATGATCCGGAAATCAAGCAAGAGCCCAAATCATTCGCTGTATCCGTCAGCAGAGTTTATGCTAGCGTTGTTTGTATCGTGAAACGGCTTAGCTCCTGGATCAAGTTGTTGAAATTTATTGCACTGTGTCTTTACTGCCAGAGAGATTTCGAACAAGAAAGAGAGAGCCTGGCCCAAATGTTCACGGAAATGTTGGTGCCCTCAGCCTGGAGCCAATGTCTTGTCAAGACTTAGACTCTGCAGAAAGAGAACTAATTATGTTTGACCAGAGGAATGCATTTCCTGAAGAAATTGAAACCATCACAAAAGGAGGCTGTGTAAAGAAGTCAAGCTGCCTTGCAAAGTTAAGCCCAGTCCTAATTGGTGGTGTACCTCGCGTTAGCGGTTGACTTAGCAGAGCTCCTTTACCTGACGAATCGAGGCATCAGATAATTATCTCCAAGGATTCTCCACTTGGTGTACTGCTTATCAGGTTCTTTCACGAGAAAAGTGGTCACTCTGGGAGAGAATACGTGCTAGCCCTCTTGCGCAAGCGATTTTTGTTGATTCGAGCCAACACAAAGGCAAGAAGTGTACTGTCGTCCTGTTTCCAGTGTAAACGTCGCCACTGGAGAACAGAAAATGGCCAACTTACCTCATCCCAGGGTCACTACAGATCAACCCCCCTTTACATGTGCTGGAATTGATTATTTTGGTCCTTTCGTTGTCCGCCAAAAGAGAAGCTTGGTAAAGAGATATGGAGCTATTTTCGCATGTTGGGCCTTGAGAGCAGTCCATCTGGAGATTTCTCACACATTGGACACGGATTCCTTTATCTTAGCTCTTAGAAGATTTATTGCCCGCAGTGGTCAGGTTAAAGAGATTCGTTCAGAAAATGGCACGAATTTCATGGGAGCTGAAAAGGCACTTCGCATTATGATCTCAGGTTGGAATCAGGCTAATATTCACGACACCCTTCTACAGAAAGGTATCAAATGGGTCTTCAATCCTCCAGCGGCTTCCCACCACGGTGGAGTCTGGCAAAGACTTATCAGATCCACTCACAAGATTCTTGGAGCTTTGACCAAGGAGCAAGTCCTTGACGACGAATGTCTTCAAACCTTATTGTGTGAAGCTGAGAGTATCATTAATGGAAGGCCGCTGACCAAGTTCTCTGACAATCCGAACGATTTGGAGCCTATTATGCCGAATCACTTCCGACTACTTCGCCAAAACGACTCTCTACCACCAGGGCTGTTTGAAAAGAACAACACTTATTCCGGGAGAAGATGGCGTCAAGTGCAGTATTTGCCAAATGTGTTCTGGGGTCGATGGAAATGAGAATACCTTCCTTCGTTGCAGGAGCACCAGAAATGGTTTCGACCGAGAAGAAACTTCACTTTTGGAGACACGGTTATCGTTGATGAATCGACGCCCAGGAATGTGTGGCCGATTGGTCGAATCACAGAAGTATTCACAGATAAAGATGAGAGAGAGTCAAAATCAAGACCTCTACTTTGGAGTGACCCATTACGAAGCGATGTTTGCTGGAATCAATTAAACTTTGAAAGTGTCTAGTTTTCCCGGATTTGTTCAAGAGACTTTGCGTGACTTTCACTGAGCTTACGTGATGTCCTATTAAGTTTGAAGAATGAAGCCTGTTGAGGCACTTAGGCCCTGGTGACACTATTTTTCGCTTAAGGAGTTTGGCGTTAAAAAAAATTATTGTTTTTCTTAGTTAATTTTTGTGTTAGTTCCTGGTTCCCTTTTTTTTCTATAATATTAGGTAAACACAACCGATTTTAAGGGCTGGAATGTAAGCGGCAGGAATGTTTTCCGTTACCTTTATGGTATTTTTATGTTTGCCGCGTTTTTAGTTATTTTCGTGTTCGCACCTTTAGTGCTGTTTTTTGGTTCATCAGTTTTTCATTGTCTGCATAGCTTTGTCCTTCGTGTCAGGGTTTTTCTGCATATCGTACACTTAACTTTATTGTAATTTTTCGTGTCAGTTCTTCGTTAGTTGCGCTTGGTCCAGTTAACAGTTTAATGTTTGGGTCTTTGCTCGTCCTAGTATTTCGTCCTTATCTCGCTATCGTCTTGTAAGTATCTCGTTTGTTTCATTCGCATTTCCAGTTTGCCTTATTGCTTTCGTTCAGTTTGTAGATTATTTAATCTTGACTTTGTATTTGTTTAATTGTTACTTTTCAGTACCGCCATACTTCACATCGCTTCGCTTTGGTTCGCTTGTTTCTCTTCACCAGTTTTAGAAGTCCTGAAAACTAAAATAAAGTTTGTGTGTTGAAAACTGTAGCGCATAAAGGCTGCGACTATAGGATGCTTTTCACATTTCTATATGCATGGGAATTATGATCTTATCCGTTCGAACGTTGTAACTCTGGTCGTATTTTTATAAACATTGGAATTCTTATCTTATTTTTCCAAACACTGGAATTCTGGAATTCTGGAATTCTGTGGAATTCTTATCCTATCCTTGCAAACATTGGTCATCATCAAGTCTCATCATGACAGTGGGCGCATAAGGCTTCCACGTAGTCTGACCAATGCTTTCAGTTTTGTGCAACCCCTTTGATACTTCCCAGCTCTTCCACCCAGCTTTGTTTCGCTCTTTCTCGACTGTCCTTCTCCAAGTAGTTTTTGGTCTTCCTCTTGCCCTCCGACCTTCAGGAGTTCATCTTAACACTGTAAAACAGTCGTTCTCACCCTTTCTCCTCAGCATGTGACCTAGCCAGTTCCACCTTTTTCGTCGCACTTTACAGCTTATGTCATTGATCTCAGCCAACTCAAGCACTCTCTTGTTTGTCATTCTCTGCTGCCATGTAACACAATAGCTCCCAGGGATGTAAACTCCTCAACGTCGTCCACTTCTTCGCCATCCACCACAATCTTCTCCCTGTTACTAGTACACACAGTCCTTAGTGTCTTAAACGTTTTTGTACCTACTCTGGCTGCTTCCTTCGCCAATTTCCCAGTCTTTTTGTGCAAGTCATAGAACTTAGATGACAGTATCTGTGAAATCAAGTTCCTCCAGCACTGTTGTGAAATTCCACCTTATCCCTCTTCTCTTGCCTGTTGGAAGTCTGGACCTATTCTTATAAGCAATTGAACTTGTGAACGGACACTTCAGAAGTGCTTTATGCAGTGAAAAATACTTGAAAACGGAATAGGTGCTATTATTTTTGTGTTGTTCTTGCACTGCAATCATTGGAATTCTGGCCCTATCTTTATACGCGTCGCAATTCTTGTGTTATCCTTTCACAAACTGTTATCTTAGCCCTATAACTATGAGAATTGGAATTCTGATCTTATTCTTGCGAACATTGGAATTCTGATCTTCTGCGTCCAAATAATAAAATTCCCCAAATGTTTTTGATAAGCTTTTGTGATATAATCTTATCCTTTCAAACATGGGAATTCAGAGCTTCTGCTTTTAAACATTGGAATTCTGGCACTATCTGGGTACACGTTGGAATTCTGGCCCTTTTTCATAAACACTGGAATTCTCATCTTATCCATACACACTTTGGAATTATGGCCCTATTGTTTACACATTGGAATTACCCCTTATCCTTCCAAACATTTGAATTCTGGTCCTATTTCGTTAATCAGTGGAATTCTGACCCTATTCTTACAAACACTGGAATTCTTATCTTATCCTTCCACTGGAAGCAACGAATATCTGGCGTCATCCTTCCAAACACTGGAATTTTGGCTTATTATTTATACACATTGGTTTTCTGATCTTATCCTTCAAAACGCTGGAATTCTTATATTGTCCTTCTAAACATTTGAACTCTGGCCCTATATTTTATACATTGGAAGTTCGATATTATCCTTCGAAGCTTTGGGATTCTGGCATATTTTTATAAACATTGCATTTTTATCTTATCCTTCCACTGGACCTATTCTTATAGACGTTGGAATTTCTACGTCACCCTTCCAAACATTGCTGTTCAGGCCATATCTTTATACACATGCAAATTCTTATCTTATCCTTCTAAACTATGGAATTTGGACTCTATTTTTATACACATTGGAATTTTCATCTTATCGTTTAAAACACTGTCATTCTCGCCCTATTTTTATACCTTTGGCCTTTTTATGTTATCCATCTAAACGTGCGAATTTTGACCCTATTTTTATACACATTGGTTTTCTGATCTTATCCTTTAAAACCTTGGAATTCTGGCCCTTTTTCGGTACATATTGGAATTCTTATCTTATCATTTCAAGGACCGGTATTCTGGCCCTATTTCTGTAAGCATTGGAATTCTTATCTTATTCTTCAAACATTGGAATTCTCATCTCATCCTTTCAGATGATGGAATTCTGGCCCTTTTTCTATAAGCATTGGAATTATGATCTTATTGATTCCAACGTTGAGTTTCTGATTTTATGATTATACACATTGAAATTTTTACCCCATCGTTCGAAACATTGGAATTCGGGCCCTATTCTTACAAACGCTGCAATTCATATCTTGTTTTACCACTGCAAACATTGGAATTCTTGCCCTATCCGTCCTTACATTTGAATTCCAGCTTTATCTTTATACACATTGGAACTTTGACCTCCTGCATCCTTCCTAATTTTGGGATTCTGGCCCTCTTCTAATTGGAATTCGTATTTCATCCTTTCACTGCAAACATTTGAATTATGATCTTATTCTTCCAAACACTGGAATTCTGGCCCTATTTTTATACAGATTGATTGATTTATCTGCTCCTATTTCTATAAAAACTGGAATTCGTATCCAGTCCTTCCACTGAAATCATTCTAATTCTGGCCCTATTTTTATAGACATTCGAATTCTCATCTAATCCATCCACACCTTGGAATTCTCGCCTTCTGTTGTTTTGGACATTGGAATTTTGATCTAATCCTTTCAAACATTAGAATTCTCGCCGTCTTCTTACAAATATTAGAATTCTTATCTAATCCTGCCATTGCAAACATTGAAATTCTAGCCTTATCCTTCCACACATTGGAATTGTGGTCCTATTCTCCTTTTATCCTTCCAAACACTGGAATTATAGCCCTTTATTTATACACATTGGTTTTCTGATCTAATCCTTCAAAGCATTGGGATTATGGGCCTAATTGTCTAAACATTGGGATTCTGGCCCTATTTTTGAAAATATTGGAATTCTTATCTTATCCTTCCACTGCAAACATTGCAACTTTGCCGTATTTTTATAAACATTGGAATTCTCAACCTATCCTTCCAAAGATCTTATTCTTCCAACCTTTGGAATTCTGGCCCTGTTCTTAAAGGCACTGGAATTCTTATGTTATCCTTCCACTGCAAACATAAGAATTCTGCCTTACTTTTATAAACATTCAAATACTTATTTTATCCTTCCAAACCCTGGAATTCTGGCCTTTTCTTATAGATTTTTTTTTCTTATGCGATCCTTCTAAACACTGGAATTATGGCCCTCTTTTTATACACATTGGTTTTCTGATCTTATTCTTTAAAACCTTGGAATTCTAGCGCTATTTCGGTAGGTATTGGAATTCTTATCTTATCCTTTTATAGACTGGTATTCTGGCCCTTTTTCTATAAGCATTGGAATTATGATCTTACTCATCCAAACATTGGGATTGTTATCTTGTCCTTCCACTGCAAACATTGAAATTGTGGCCCTATCCTTTTAAGCGTTAGAATTCTGGCCCTATTTTTATAAACATTCTTATTCTCATCTTATCGTTCCAAACACTGGAATTCTGGCCGTATTTTTATACACACTGGCATTCCTATCTTATCCATTTAAACGTTAGAATTTTGGCCCTACTTTTATACACTTTGATATTTTTTTATCTTATCCGTCAAAACCCTTCGATTTTCGCCCTATTTCTTTAAGCATTGGAAGTCTTATATTACCCTTTCAAACATGTAATTCTGGCCCTATTTCTATAAGCATTGGAGCTATGTTCTTATCTAACCAAACACTGGAATTTTCACTCTTACTGGAATTTTGAACTCATCCTTCGAAACATTGAAATCCTGGCCCTATTGTTATAAACACTCGAATTCTTATCTTGTCCTTCACTACAAACATTCAAATTCTGGCCCGTATTCTTTCAAACATTGGAATTCTGGTCCTATCTTTATAAACATTGCAATTCTTATTTTATCCTTCCAAGCACTTCAATTTTAGCCCTTGATTTATACACTTTGGTTTCTGATCTTATTCTCAAAACATTGGGATTCTGGCCTGTTTCTTTAAGCATTAGAATTATGATCTTTTTCTTCCAAACATTGTAATTTTGGCCCTATTCTTAAAAACATTGGAATTGTTATCTTTTTTCCACTGAAAACATTGGAATTCTGCCCTATTTTTAAGAACACTAGAATTCTCATCTTCTCCTTCCGAACACTGGAATTCTAGCCCTTTTTTACATACATTCATTGGTCATTGGAAATTCTCGACTGTCCTTCTCCAAGTAGTTTTTGGTCTTCCTCTCGCCCTCCGACCTTCAGGAGTCCATCCTAACGCGGAAAGCAGTCGTTCTCACCCTCTCTCCTTAGTATGTGACCTAGCCAGTTCCACCTTTTTCGTCCCACTTCACAGCTTATGTCATTGATCTCAGCCAATTCAACTACTCTCTTATTTGTCATTCTCTACCGCCATGTAATGCGCAGCATCCGTCTCAAGCTCTGGCACGGGAAGCTACTTAGCTTTCGTTTATCGTTCTTGGTGATCTTGGCTCTCCTTCCTATTTCTCTAGCTGCCCAGATCCTCCGTAGTCTCTGGAATGCGCCAGGTGCTTTCTGCAGACGGTGGATAATGTCCTCCATCCTCTTTGTCTAGAATAGCTCTTAGGGAGGTAAACTCCTCAACGTCATCCACTTCTTCGTCATCCACCACAATCTTCTCCCTGTTACTAGCACACTCAGTCCTTAGAGTCTTACACTTTCTGGCATTACGTTTTTTGTTCCTACTCTGGCTGCTTCCTCCGCCAATGTTCCAGTATTATTATGTAAGTCATTGAACTTAGATGACAGAAGTGAAATGTCATCTGCGAAATCAAGATCCTCCAGCACTGTTGTGAAATTCCACCTTATCCTTCTTTTCTTGCTGGCTGTTGCCTTCCTCATGACCCAATCCAAGCACAGTAAGAATAGGAATCCCGACATCACGCACCCAACTTGATCATAAACTATTCAGATGTCACATTCCCATCCACAACTGCGTACTCAAATCGCGCGTATATGTCCGCTATCACCCTCACCATCTTGTCTGGTATCCCATAACTCCTCATGATATTCCATAGGCTTTCTCTGTGTACAGAGTTAAAGGCTTTATCAAAGTCTAGAAAGTGTGCATACAGACCCGCCCTGCACTCATTTGCCTGCTCTAAGATGTCTCTAAGTGTAAAGATCTGTTCAGTTGTACTTCTGTTGGGTTGAAACCCAGCCTGCTTCTTTCGAAGTTTCTTGTCTACGCCTCTCTTGATCCACTCCAACAGCATCCTACAGAATATCTTATTAATGACAGGTAGTAAAGTCACTCCTCTCCAGTTATTGCATTCGCGCAAATCGCCTTTGTTGAATACCTTAACAGGTCCCTTCTTCCACACTTTCGGCCACGTCTCAGTTTCCCAAAGCCTGTTGTAACATTTAGTCAGCCTACTTGCAAATTCTTCCATGTTAGCTCTCAGTAATTCTGGACACACCTCATCTACTCTAGCCGCTTTCCCTGGCTTTGTCCTCTTCAATGCATCCTTGAACTCTTGTAAGGTCATCTTCCTTGATCTATTTCCTCAATCTCTTCCAATTCTACTATCTCATCCTCTTCCACAGTATTCGTTGGGTCATTTCTGTTTAATATCTCACTAAAGTGCCTCACCCATCTCTGCAGTCCTTCTCTTGCTTCAGTCCTAAGCACCCCTTGTTTGTCCTTAACACCTATTTCTTCTTTCCGCCTTTCTCCAGTTATCGACTCGTAATGCTGTATAGCTCCTCGCTCCTACAATTCTCAGCGGCCTTTTCCGCTGCTGCAGCCCTCTTCTCTAACCAATTTCTCCTATCCTCCCTCGCTTGCCGTTTCTCTTCGTTCTTCGCATTATACTCCTCCCTCCATCTCTGTTTCAGTCGTTCCGATCTCCAATTTCAATTTTGCCTCCTTCCTCTCCTTGATCTTTTCCCATGTTTTGCTTCCTATCCATGGCCTACTATGTTTCTTTGACCTTCCCACGTCTTTCTTTGCTGCATCTCTCTATGTTGCCAAAAATCATGTCGTGTTCTTCCTCTGGATCATCTATGTCTCCTAAAGTTTCAAACCTATTCCTCATCTCAATGTTGTACCTTCTCCTGATCCCCAAACTTTGCAAACCAAACATTGGAATTATGGCCTTATTCGTCCAAACATTAGATTTCTGGCCCTATTATTATACACATTGGAATTTGATCCCATCCTTCGTATCTTAGGAATATTCCCTGGCATATTGTTGAAAACGAGGACAACGTCGACGATGCCTTGTTTACGTGGAATAAAATGTTTTCGGAGGTTGCTGATCAACACGCACCAGTAAAAAGAAGGCGTGTCAAGGGAACACCTCTTCCATGGATGAACAGTCAGATAAGTGATTCTATGACAGAACGTGACTGGGCGCATAGAAAGGCGCGAAAATCGAACACGGCGCGTCATTGGTCAATGTATGCAAAGCTTAGGAACAAGGTTAATGGCTTAGTACGAACTGCCAAGTCTAAATATTACTGTGACATGATCGAGGAAGCCAAGGGTGACTCAGATAAGGTGTGGAAAGCAGTGAACGAAGCATGCAATCGGAACTCATCTTCAGAGAGTATTCAGTGTATTATCTCTGATGGTGTTCAGCATATAACATCCCAATCCATTGCTTCTTCAATGAATAGCTTCTTTGCTTCCATTGGCCGAATTCTAGCAAGTAGAATACAGACTTCCGTTTTGAATTTAAATTCCATTTCAAAACACCCGCTTTTCCAGTTCGAGTTGACTGAATTGGATCAATCATTTGTGCTTGAGCAGCTTTTGTCATTGAAAGCAAACAAAGCGATTGGTCTTGACAAAATTAGCGCGAGACTTCTTAAAATCTCAGCTCACACAATTGCACCATCTGTTGTTAAACTTTTGAATCTTTCAATTCGCACTAGTCAATTTCCCAAATTGTGGAAATGCGCGAAAATCACGGCATTGTTTAAGTCAGGTGACAGGACCAACGTTTCCAACTACCGCCCCATCTCAATCCTCCCTACACTAAGCAAGATTTTGGAGAGAGCGGTACACTTGCAGTTGTATCAGTACTTGATTACCAATAATTTATTGTCCAACAAGCAGTTTGGTTTCCGGAAGGGTTTCTCAACTACAACAGCTTTGACCGCATTTGCTGATGAAGTGCTCTTAAACATGGAACAAGGAAAGCTTTGCGGGGCCGTGTTCATCGATCTAACCAAGGCATTTGACACGGTAGACCATCAAATAATGTTATGCAAGCTATCCGAGATCGGCCTTTCTGAAACAGCTCTTCATTGGTTCCGTTCTTACTTAACTGGTAGACAACAGCGCACATCATGTGGAAATGAGTTATCTGGGGAACTTCCAGTCACGCATGGGGTGCCACAGGGTAGCATTCTAGGGCCTCTGTTGTTTGTGATTTACATAAATAACTTGCCAAATGTGCTTAACTCCTGCAACGCGTCACTTTATGGAGACGACACTGTAATTTATTGCTATGGTACATCCTCAAAGGAGTTGAGTGATAAGTTAAATAACGATCTACTGGGTGTGGCGAAATGGCTTCATGATCACAAACTGACTTTAAATTTGGACAAAACTAAATGCATGCTCATCGGTAGTAATAGGAAACGCGAAAGCAAAGTAGATTTGACTGTTTCAATTTTAGATCATAGTATAAGTAATGTTCGCAGCTTTAAATACCTCGGTATACATATATCTTCGGATTTCACATGGACTGATCATATTGAACACCTAACTGGGAAAATCAATCAGAGGCTTGGGCTTCTCAAGCGTATGAAGCATTTATTGCCTTTCAGGGCTGGTCTACTTTTTTATAAAAGTCTTGTTATGCCCCTTTTTGAATATGCTGATCTAGTATGGGGCGATAAAGATAATATTACCCTTATGTCTAGTTTGCAAGTTTTGCAAAATAAGGCCGCTAAAGTTATTTTAAATAGACCATTGTACTCATCCTCCACTGAGGCATTAGCCGTTCTCAAGTGGCTGCCTCTAGAGAAAAGGCGATTTCAAAGAAGGTGTGTACACGTATACAAATGCATCAATTAATCACGATATGGACTTGATTAGACAAGACGTACTTCATAGGCATAATACACGTAACAAAGGCAATTTTAGATTACCACGTGTCAAAAGAAATTGGGGGAAGCAAAGAACACAATATCATGCCGTTTCCGATTTTAACTCCCTCAGTCAGACGATCAAAGACTCAAGGAATGTAAATAGTTTTAAACGTAATGTTTTTAAGTTTTTGATATAGCTACTTACGTTTAATTTTTACTTATACCTATTTTTAATTTTTTATGCATTTTTTGTATCTTTTTAATCCCTTTGCAATTTTATAGCTTTTTTTTGTTTTTATAATATATATCTAGTTTTGAGGTCCTTTTTGAAAACCATATCTTTTATGAAAAAGTTTCCTCAATAAAGATGATTATTATTATAAACATTGAAATACTGGCCCTCTTCTTATAAACACTGCGATTCTTATCTTGTCCTTCCACTGCAAACATTGGAATCTTGCCCTGTCCGTCCTAACATTTGAATTCTGGCCGTATCTTTATACACATTGGAATTTTGGCCTCCTTCAGCCTTCCTAATTTTGAATTTAGGCCCTATTTTTATAATCATCGGAATTCTGGCCCTATTCTAACAAACACTGGAATTCTTATTTCATCCTTCCACTGCAAACTTTGAAATTCTGGAACTATCCTTTTAAACATTGGAATTCTGGTCCTATTTTCAAAACATTGCAATTCTCATTTTATTCTTCGAAACACTGGAATTCTGGCCCTATTTTTGTACACATTGGTTTTTAGATCTTATTCTTTAAAACCTTGGGATTCTGGTCATATTTCCAGAAAAAATTGAATAGTGATCTTATTCTTCCAAACATTGGAAGTCTTTATCTTTATAAAGAGTGGAATTCTGCCCCTATCCTTCCACACACTGGAATTGTTCTCCTATTTTTATAAACTTTGCATTTCTCCTTTTATCCTTCCAAACACTAGAATTATAGCCCTTTATATATACGCATTGGTTTTCTGAACATATTCTTTTAAACATTGGAATTCTTATTTTTTATCCTTCCACTGCAAACATTCCAATTCTGCCCTGGGATTCTGACCCTTTTTTATACACATTGGTTTTCTTATCCCATCCTTCTAAACACTGGAATTCTCATCTCATCCTTTTAAACGTTAAAATTCTTGTCCTATTTTGATAAACGTATTGATTCTGACCTTATCCTACCAAACAATGGAATTTTTATTTTATCCTTCCACTGCAAACATTGGAATTCCGGCTCTACTTTTGTAAACATTGAAATTCTGGCCTTATGCTTCAAAACACTGGAATTCTGGCCCTATTTTTATACACATTGGAATTCTGATCTTATCCTTCGAAACACTGGAATTCTGGCCTTATTTTTATAAACACTGGAATTCTGATGCTATCCTTGCAAACAATGGAATTCTGGCCCTATTTCTATAAGCATTGGAATAATGATCTTATTCTTCCAAACATTTTAATTCTAGCCCTATTTTTATAGACATTGGCTTTTTGACCTCATCCTTCGGAACATTGGAATTCTGGCCTTATTGTTATAAACATTGGAATTCTTATCTTTTCCTTCTACTTTAATCGTTGGAATTTTAGCCCTATCCTTACACACATTAGAATTCTTATCTTATCCTTTGAAACATTGGATTTCTGGCCCTATTTTTGTACACATTGACATTGTTTTTGACCTCATCCTTCAAAATATTGCAACTCTGGCCTTATCTTTATACCCATTGAAATCGTTATCTTATCCTTCGGAACACTGGAAATCTGGCCTTATTTTGTTACACATTGGAATTTTGATCTCATTGTTCCAAACATTGGAATTCTGGCCATTTTTTATAAACATTGGACTTCTTATCTAATCCTTCCACTGCAAACTGAAATTCTGGCCTTATCCTTCCAAACACTGGAATTTTTTTTCATTATTTATACACATTGGGTTTCTGATCTTATCCTTCAAAACATCAGGATTCTGGCCCAATTTCAATTAGGATTGGAATTATGATGTTATGCTTCCAAACAATGGAATTCTAGCCCTATTTTTAAAGACATTGGAATTCTTATCTTGTCCTTCTAAGCACTGGCATTCTGGCCCTATATTTCATCTCACTGGAATTTTGTTCTCATCCTTCCAAACACTGGAATTCTGGCCCTACTTTTATAAACTTTGGAATTTTTGTCTTTACCTTCCACTGCAATCATTGGAATTCTGGCCCTATCCTTCCAACCATTTAATTTTGGCTCTTGTTTATGCACATTGGTTTTCTGGCCGTATCTTTTTACATATTGAATTTTTATCTTATCGTTCTAAACCTTAAAATACTGGCCCTATTTTTATATACATTGGAATTGTGACCTCACCCTTCCAAAGATTGTATTTTTGGCCCTGTTCTTATAAACACTGGACCTATTCTTATAGACATTGGAATACTTATCCCATCCTTTTCCCCTGCAAACATTGGAATTCTGGCCCTATTTTTATAGTCATTGGAAATCTCATTTTATCCTTCCAAACACTGGAATTCTGGCCGTATTTTAATGCACATTGGTTTTCTTATCTTTTTATGCAAAACATTGGGATTCTGGCTTTTTTTCTATAAGCATTCTGGCCCTGTTTTAATTAACATTTGAATTTTTGTCTTATCCTTCTAAACAAGGGAATTCTAGCTCTATTTTTATAAGCACTGGAATTCTTTTCTTATCCTTCTAAACATAGGAATTCTGTCCCTACCTTTATACACAATGGAGTTCTTAGCTTCTCCATCTAAACATTCAGTTTGTAGCCCAATCTTTATAAAGAGTGGAAATGCTGGCCCTATTCTTATAAACACTGGAATTCTTGTCTTATCCTTCCACTGCAAACATTGGAATTCTGGCCCTATTTCTATAACCATTGGAATCATGATCTTGTCCTTCCAAACATTGAAATTCTGATCTTATCCTTCCAATCCTGCCAAAGCCTTGTGCATTCCTTTTTCAACTTCTGTTGGTTATCTTTATCTCGTAGTTTCATTACAGCAATCTTCCAGGGTGGTTTGGCAGCAGTTTTGGAATGTTTTTTTTTTCCTGATGGAGAAGGCAACAGTGAATCATAACAACACATCGTCAGTTAAACAGTCAGCGCCTCTCATGGGTCTTGTGTTCAAGATATAATTTTGGTCTGCCTACCTTGCTGTCCCATAATCTAAAAGATGCTAATGTTTGGAGCAGGGCTTCATCTATGTGGTCTTGTGATCTTCCTTACACTTGAAGATAGTATCTGTGATGACCAAATTGTGTTCCGAGCAAAGACCCAAAAGAAGTTCACTGTTTGAGTAGCACTCCCTAACTCCAAGCGGGCCAATCACTCGTGGCCATTTGTCCACTTTTCCAACCTTGACATTGAAGTCACCTGCTATTATCAGTTTATTAGTACAAGGGACTTTCCACCGAACTTTTGTCAGATTGTTGTAGAATTCCTCTTTAATCTCTTCAGGGTTAGTCATTTTTGGAGCTTAGGCACCCAATTATGGTGGTGTACACATTTCTCTGCACAGAAAATCTCATGGTGATTATCCTGTTGCTGACAGGTATCTGGTCTTGTTTTAGCTGTTAAATAATGGAGTTCCTTATTGCAAAACCTTCTCTAGATTCTCCTCTCTCTCTTTCTCCTGCCACTCCAAAAAGAGTGTGTAACCATGATCTACCGTGCTGTCGAATGAAGTCAATCGAGTGTCACTTCACGCCTAACATGTCATCACTCCTAACATTTAAATACCGAATGTCATGACTCCGAACATTTGAATTCCGAATGTCATCACTTCAAACATTTGAATTCCGAATGACATTACTCCAAACATTTGAATTCCGAATGTCCTCTCTCCAGATAATTGATTCTGACTGTAATCATTCCAAACATTTGAATTTCGAATGTCATCACTCCAAACATTTGAATACCGAATGTCATTTCTCCAAACATTTGAATTCCGAATGTCTTCACTCCAAACATTTGAATTCCGAACGTCTTCACTCCAAACATTTGAATTTCGAATGTCTTCACTCCAAACATTTGAATTCCGAATGTCTTCACTCCAAACATTTGGATACCTAATGTCATCACTCCAAACATTTCAATTCCGAATGTCATCATTCCGAAAATTTGAATTCCGAATGTCATCACCCCGAACATTTGATTCTGATTGTCATCACTCCTAATATTTGAATTCCGAATGCCTTCACTCCAAACATTTGAATAGCGAATTTGTTCACTCCAAACATTTGAATACTGAATGTCTTCACTCCAAACATTTGAATACTGAATGTCTTCACTCCAAACAACATTTCAATTCCGAATGTCATCACTCCAAATATTTGAATTCTGAATGTCATCACCCCGAACATATGATTCTGACTGTTATCACCCCTAACATTTGAATTCCGAATGTCTTCACTCCAAACATCTGAATGCCGAATGTCTTCACTCCTAAAATTTCGATTCCGAATGCATCACGCCGAATATTTGAATTCCGAAAGTCATCGCTCCGAACATTTGATTCTGACTGTCTTCACTCAACATTTAAATACCGAATGTCATGACTCTGAACATTTGAATTCCGAATGTCATCACTGCAAACATTTGAATTCCGAATGTCTTCTTTGCAGATAATTGATTCTGACTGTAATCATTCCAAACATTTGAATTCCGAATGTCATTACTCCAAACAGTTGAATTCCGAATGTCATCCTTTCTAACGCTGGAATACCGATTGTCATCACTCCAAACATTTGAATTGTTTATTGTTTATTGTTTATTGTTTATTGTTTTGTTTGCCAAAAATTATACAAATCAAATAAAATCTAATTACCTTAACTCTCATGGCGAGGAAGCCCAAGAGAAGCCACCGGGCATATAAGGAATGGGCTCCCTCAGTTAGTTAATTAGAACAAAATATTATCATAATTACACACGGGAAAATCAATGGCAGAGCTACAGTAAATCTTAAAATAAGTAGATTAATTCCGAATATCATCACTCCAAACATTTGAATTCTGAATGTCGTTCTTCCAAACATTTGAATACCGAATGTCATTTCTCCAAGCATTTGAATTCCGAATGTCATCACTCCAACATTTGAATTTCGAATGTCACCACTTCGAAAATTTGATTACCGATGTCATCACTCCAAACATTTCAACTGAGAATGTTTTATCTCCATTTTATTCAGAAAATGCACAAAACTTCCAGCTCCCACACTGTACTTGGTTTTTACTGGTTTGCAATCTAATCATGCAATTTTTGTGTCTGTTTTTCTTTTTCTTTTTCAGTTACAGCTTGGAATTCTAAATCCATTTGTATTAGGTTCCTAGACAAGAAAAATGGTGAAGGACACGAAAATTAAAGACACTATAAAGTATGTATTGTTCTTCAATTGTTTCACGGGTACATTATGTATTTCTCTTAGATCCACCCAGTCTCCAAGACATCACAAAATGATACTGGAGGGTACCCTGTGTTTAATATCCAGTCCAGGGTGATCCCCGGTTCAACCTGGTCTGTACTCCACCCTGGAGGGCCCCCTCATGGTTCCCCTTAGTTCCTACTTGCTAGAAGATATGGGCCTCAACCCCGGGGACTGATCAGGTGTCCAGGTGGCTACCCCCTGTACCACTCGATCTTGTCTCACCCCAGGAGGCCTTCTCTCCTGGTCCCCTTACCCCTAGATTTAAGCGCTTCCCTGCTATTCGTTTCCTGTGTTTTCTGTTTGGTATACAGCGTAGAACCTTCATGCGAAACCATCCGCCGGTCGGAAGATTTTATTAACGATTTGCCTAGTCCCTAGGCCTCATTATTCCGCACAAATTAACAATCACTTTTCAAACCTTTATATGATACATAGAGAAAGAGCAAGGAAAGTGCTTTCAATTGCTCTAGACAGATTTAAATTTATCTTCAAAGTTGTATAGTCAATGGTCTCTTAAAACGCGTTATGTGTTTCTGACCATGGTTGAGTTTTTATCACACGTGCATGGGCTAATTTTGGTGTGGTGAATAAAACTGGCCTGAGAAAACAGCCGACATTTGGCGATGCCAACACTGGTCTATCTGATTGTCTTTGTTTGCCGTGATTGGCTAACATAATTAATTAAATTGAATTAGAAGTCTTCTGTGTAACATCTGTTTTTCGATGTTTTGTTTTTTTTTCTCTTTCAGAGTAATTTAAGTGGACTTTACGATCCGTGTCCTGACGAGGAGAGGATGCCGCGGATAAGATATTTGTTCAGAGAAGCGGTTAACGAAGTGATAGTCGGACATAATGAACCTGTTTATAGAATACCAAAACATGTAAGATATCCTGCTTTATTCAGCTATTCGCCACTTTCACATAGACCCTAATGCACGTTGTTTACCCCCCGTGACCATTGTTTGCGGTTTCTCCCAGGTACTACAGTCATCCCAAGAGAAATCGAAGACAATGGATATGCAAAATTTTTGGATGTAAACAAGCTGCGTTATGGTCTATGTGAAAATGCTGAATTAGGGACTTTGATCAAAAACGACGACGATTGCAACGAGAACATGAATAATAAACGAATTCGCGATTATTTGAAATTGCTCTTAGCTACGCTTGCAATCATTGTTCACGTCCTCAATAAAACCTCGCTTTGTAGGAAATTGCACGTCGTAGTTGCACCCAAGGACGACTTAGAAATGTACCAGAAAGTGCGATGCACGTGCAGCGTTGTTTAGGTCTTCGCCGTCCTGTGACAAATCGTAACAACGATTTTAAGTGCAACACTGCTGCGACATTGTTTCTAATTGTCACAACATTAAATGAAGAATGATCCTCGCAGTTGTGAATGCAATTTATACAATTGCGTAAGAAGCCTGAAAAAAAAATTCAGGACTTCAACGGGATTTGAACCGGTGACTTCACGATACCGGTCCGATGCTCTAACCAACTAAGATATGAAGCCACTGATGCTGGTAGCTGGTCTAAGAATTTTAGTTGCGATTTGCCTTGTGTAAGATCGCCTAAGCGCGGCTGGGAATCATTTGGTAGTTCATTTTCCCTCTTATCCTGAATGAAATGTAGCGGAGCAAGGAATGGTCTAGTGGTGAGAGCACTTGCCTCCTACCAATGTGGCCACGATTCAAGATTTTGAGTTTGTTGTTTGTTGTTTGCCGCAATTGTCCCATTAAAATTTGCTGTCATGACAACGAATAGGGCTTGTTAAGGCCTTCATCGGAGCTTTTAATTTAAAGGTGAAAGTAAGTTAGAGTTTGAGAAAGAGTTTGTTACTGGCATAAAATTAATATAAGATATTACTTTGTTGTTGCCGCTGACTTCTTCCCTTTTTTTCCCTTTAGCACACAAAAATAATACAGCATTTGAGACATCGCCCATATTGGTCCTCATCAAGCAAGACGCAACAGTCAGGAGCTGCTGAAACGTTTTGTCAAATGCCTGCTGTTTTTACCACAGAACTCTTGTAAAATTTTCCACAGATGGATGGTTTCATATACCAAGAAAGGAAAAAACGTAGAGTTGAATAATTCCTAAGGACCTTTTTTACATTTCACGGCTCTGAATTGCCAGGCTGGTTTCAGTTTCTCTCGGCCAAAACACATTTAAAAAATATTGACAAGGCATTTTTGTAAATATTTTGTCACTGAGACAATCATTTCGCGAATTATGACGACCTGTGCGTCATGTAACACTTTCTATAATGAGCCACACCCATATTATAATTTGGGCACTTTGTCGATGTACGTTTTTTGGTCGGGTGTTGGTTTATGTTGAAGGGTGAAGTTTCATGTTAGAGAGGGGAGAGGTTCATGTTGGAGGAGAGGAGGTTCATGTTGGAGGCGGGAGTTCCATGATGGAGTAGGGGAGGCCTACCATGGAGGAGGGGAGGTCCATGGGGGCTGTTCATGATGAAGAAGGGGAGGTTTATGTTGGAGGAGGGGATGTTCATGTTGGAGGGGGAGGTTCATGTTGGAGGAGGGGAGGTTCATGTTGGGTTAGAGGAGGTTCATGTTGGGGGGGAGGTTCACTTTTGATGGGGAGAGGTTCATGTTAGATCGGGAGAGGTTCATTTTGGAGGAGGGTGGGGTTCATCTTGCAGGGGGAGAGATTCATGTTGGAGGGGGAAGGTTCATGATGGAGAAGGGGAGGTTCATGTTGGAGGGGGGAGGTTCATGATGGAGGAAGGGAGGTACACGTTTGATGGGGAGTGGTTCATGTTGGAGAGGGGAGGTTTAGGATGGAGGAGGGAAGGTTCATGTTGGTAGTGGGGAGGTTCATGTTGGAGGAGGGGAGGTTCATGATGGAGAAGGAGAGGTTCATCTTGGAGGGGGAGCGGTTCATGTTGGAGAGGGGAGGTTCATGATGGAGGAAGGGAGGCTTATGTTGGAGGAGGGGAGGTTCATGTTGGGGGGGAGGTTCACGTTTGATGGGGAGAGGTTCATGATGGAGGAGGGGAGGTTCATGTTAGATCGGGAGAGGTTCATTTTGGAGGAGGGTAGGGTTTATCTTGGAGGGGGAGAGGTTCATGATGGAGAAGGGGAGGTTCATCTTGGAGGGTGAGAGGTTCATGTTGGAGGGGGAAGGTTCATAATGGAGGAAGGGAGGTTCATGTTGGAAGGGGGAGAGGTTCATGTTGGAGAGGGGAGGTTCATGATGGAGGAAGGGAGGTTCATGATGGAGGAGGGGAGGTTCATGTTAGATCGGCAGAGGTTCATTTTGGAGGAGGGAAGGGTTCATCTTGGAGGGGGAGAGGTTCGTGATGGAGAAGGGGAGGTTCATCTTGGAGGGGGAGAAGTTCATGCTGGAGGGGGAAGGTTCATAATGGAGGAAGGGAGGTTTATGTTGAAGGAGGGGAGGTTCATGTTGGAAGGGGGAGAGGTTCATGTTGGAGGAGGGGAGGTTCATGTTGGGGGGAGGTTCACGTTTGATGGGGAGAGGTTCATGTTGGAGAGGGGAGGTTTAGGATGGAGGAGGGAAGGTTCATGTTGGTAGTGGGGAGGTTCATGTTGGGAGAGGGGAGGTTCATGATTGAGAAGGAGAGGTTTATCGTGGAGGGGGAGAGGTTCATGTTGGAGAGGGAAGGTTCATGATGGAGGAAGGGAGGTTTATGTTGGAGGAGGGGAGGTTCATGTTGGGGGAAGGTTCACGTTCGATGGGGAGAGGTTCATGATGGAGGAGGGGAGGTTCATGTTAGATCGGGAGAGGTTCATTTTGGAGGAGGGTAGGGTTCATCTTGGAGGGGGAGAGGTTCATGTTGGAGGGGGAAGGTTCATGATGGAGAAGGGGAGGTTTATGTTGGAGGGGGAGAGGTTCATGTTGGAGGGGGGAGGTTCATGATGGAGGAAGGGAGGTTTATTTTGGAGGAGGGGAGGTTCATGTTGGAAGGGGGAGAGGTTCGTGTTGGAGGAGGGGAGGTTTACGTTTGATGGGGGGAGGTTTAGGATGGAGGAGGGAAGGTTCATGTTGGTAATGGGGAGGTTCATGATGGAGAAGGAGAGGTTCATCTTGGAGGGAGAGAGGTTCATGTTGGAGGGGGGAGGTTCATGATGGAGGAAGGGAGGTTTATGTTGGAGGAGGGGAGTTTCATGTTGGGGGGGAGGTTCACGTTTGATGGGGAGAGGTTCATGATGGAGGAGGGGAGGTTCATGTTAGATGGAGGGGGAGGTTCATGTTAGATGGAGAAGGGAGGTTCATCTTGAGGGAAGAGGTTCAGGTTCATTTGAGGAGGAGGATGTGGGGGGGGGTTCATCTTGGAGGTTCATGATGGAGGGGGAGGTTCATGATGGAGGAGGGAGGTTCATCTTGGAGGTTCATGGGAAGAGGTGATCATGTTGGAGGGGAGAGGTTCATGTTGGAGGGGGAGGGATGGAGGAAGGGGTTTATTTTGGAGGGGAGGTTCATGTTGGGGAGGTTTATGTTGGAGGAGGGGACGTTTCATGTTTAGGATGGGGGGAAGGTTCATGTTTGATGGGGAGAGGTTCATGATGGAGGAGGGAGGTTCATGTTTTTAGATGGAGGAGGGAGGTTCATTTTGGAGGAGGAGGGTTTCATGTTGGGGGGGGAGGTTCACGTTTGATGGGGAGGGTTCATGATTCTTGGAGGGGAGAGGTTCATTTTGGAGGATAGGGAGGAGGTTCCTGATGGAGAAGGGGAGGTTCATCTTGGAGGGGAAGAGGTTCATGTTGGAGGGGGAAGGTTCATAATGGAGGAAGGGAGGTTTATGTTGGAGGAGGGGAGGTTCATGTTGGAGGGTAGAGTTCATAGGGAGAGGATCATGTTAAAGGGTGGAGGTTCTCATCTAGAAACTATATAAGTTTGCCGATGGCCGTGATGTAAACGGATTAAAAATTGGGCCAACCTTGTCTGTTGTGAAAAAATGACCAAAAAACGACCATGCCTTGTTACCTTATAGAGTACCAAGTTTGAGAAAAGATGAATGAGAATACGTAGCTATATTAGTTTGATGTTATTATTAGTTTTGGTATTTTTGCACTCTTGGGGGCCCGGTAAATTACGAGCCTAATTACCCTGAATTGTTCGAAACAAAGACCTATATTGCCAAGTAATTGTGTTAATAACAAAGAGCGAGAATCTTTAAGATTGGAATATTCATTAAAGTACAAAGTTCTTATTACATCAGTTTTCAACTTCCACACAAACAGATGGGTTAACACTTTCCGAGAAAAGATTGGAATTTGGAGCTCCAACTGCATGAAATATTTTGAATACAGTTAAACCTAAATTAAGCGGGGTACCCTCGGGGTACCGGCAAGTGGCCGCTCAATAGAATTTGGTCATAAAATAGCATAATCGCGTTCGTCTGAAAGCGTCCTAATCTGGTGTTACTGTGGCACTAAGGCAGAAATTTTCCAGCTATCACGTACGGGCGACTGCAAATTAGCCTCCCCCATTAATTTTATCAGGGGCACCTCGGCCAGGAAACTGGACTCCTATCGACTCGGTTTCGTTTGCGTAAATGACAAACGCAGATCCGTAATCAATGATTGCCTTTAGTATTTCGCAGAAACAAACACGCGAGGGGAGCACCATTACTAGTCCACAATCGGTCGTCAACTTCTCTTTCCAACTGTATTTTCTTTCATCACGTAGCCTGCAGTGCAGGCGCATTTGTATAGAGAATAGCATGATTTGAAGTGAATTGAGACGATTTTGAAATATCACGAGTGGTATTTATGCCAAATATCACGTACAAATCATGCTGTTATTTGTTTATACTACTACTCGCAAAAGGTTTGTAATTTTCACAAGTAGGTATTTCAAATTAAGCTGAAATACCACTGCTCTAAGCCAATCAAATTGCCGAAAATTCTCATGTAGTAGTATAATGGGCAGAACTTGTCTATGCTGGTATTGTTGTAGCCGCCATCTCGATTTTTTCACTGGGGAAGATTGGGGAGAGTAACAGTGACTACAATGGAAACCTTGAAGTCAGATTGTCATCTTCGCTAGTAATACAATGAAACCTCTATTAAGCACACACCTTCGGAACATTCCCAAATGTCCGCTAAATAGAAATGTGAAAAAAATTGCGCAGTGTTTGTTAACGATTGTCATTCTTGTGAACTTTGATCGCGGATGACAATCATACGGCCGGATATCGGTCTAATCTACAGTTTATTGACAGCTAAATGTATTGATTTATCTTTATTAATCGACTACAGGATGTATTTCAAGGACGTAATCTACCTTTAACTATTACTGAGAAGACACAAATGCAGCATAGATGGCTTTCTATAATAGGCTTTCTACTCTTTAAAACAAAAGCAAAGCTAGGTGTCTGCAACGAAAGATTTTTGAAATATGATTTTCCTAGACAACCTAGCTACTGGTGAGAAATGATTGATATAACAGTTCAATTTTTTAAACTAACAATAAACATAAAAAGTCGCATAAAGTGGCATAACAAGCAATCGTGACATCCTCTAAATGGCATAATTTGGCCAGGAAATATTTTTACGGTTAACGTTTTTATGACCAACGGTTTTTGAAATTTCCATTTTTTACCCCTAACTATTAAAATTTTAGGCTGTGGAGCTACTTGTTAACCCCATTGAAACCCTCTAAAACTGTATTTCTTCCGAATGTTATGTTCAATTTGATCGTTAGTAAATTAAAGGCGTGTATTTGGAAAAGCTATGAATCAGACTTGACTTGATCGATATGACGGATTTTTTGAAACGAGAGCTTTCACTTTCGGCTTCATGCACCGCCATAAATCTTCAAAGGCCGCCTTGAAATAGGCCTGAACTTTGCCATTAAGAAAATCTTGCGATGGGGTAGTAGCTATCACTAACGAATCATCAATAAGTTGTCGCATATCTTTAGTTCCCCGAAACACGGCACTCCAACACCGAAACACCAACACTTGCAAAGCCTGCGAAACCGCTGCATAAACAGAACACTTGTTATCGAGGAAGTCACAGGTTTTTGTAACAAATGTCCAAAATTGAAATTTGGCTGATGGCAGGTATTGATCAAGACAATGCTGAGGGTGAGATTGATCATATGCTACCACTGAAAGAATCGCCACCTTGTACGACAGTTCAGGATTATAAGACATCACGCGCCTTTCATTATCATCGTTCGTAACCATTTCTTCCACAATCGCCTTTGATGAGGATAAGATAAGAGAAGATAAAGACAAGAGCAAGTCCAATATGACTATTGACACGAACATTTAAATCATCCATTTTTGTCAATGAATCTTGTTCCCTCCTATGCCGATTCAGTCCTCGCTAGGATCTTAGGCAAGTAACTCTTGGAATGTCTCCGATACTTCTGTGCTTTAAAATTTTAATTATGTGCAGTCTTAACTGTCATATTGAGTAACTGAGTAATTGTTTATTCGTGATGCTTTTCTTTAAAGAAGAAAAAAAGACAAAAAAGGAGAGGATAGTGACGATATAACACAGTACCACAGACCCCCCAAATAGCCAAATTTTCCAACATCAGTTTGTGCAATCTAACCTTACATTGTTAAGAAATCGTTTATTCATGATCCTGTTCTAAAAAAAGAAGATGAAAAATAAATAAGTAAAACGGAGAGGGAGAAAAATAAACGCTTCATCAATTTCGCTAAATAAAATAACAGAACTGAACAGGGCCAGTTATATATTTAGGGGAGAATGGTTTACTGATGATATCACTTTTAAAAAAATGGCCCAGTTTCATAGCAGTTAACTTCCTCAATACACTCGATTGATACAAACCATAAACAATAAAAGCAACAGGACTTAAGATTATAATTTGTTACCATTGTAAGTTTAAAGTGGCGCTTGTGCGGATGCATTCCAAGAAGCTTTCTATGCTCATGTTTACTCAAAAGTCTTTTTGAAGAACGTGGCCATATATACTGCCAACATAGTCATTGTTTTATATGGTCATCGAAAAAAAACACTCAGATAAGCCTTACAGCAGGTTAAAGCTGATCTTGGTAAATCCCAATTAAACCACATTGGAAAACATAGGTAGTTATAAAGTGCATGGGCTATTTTAAAGTGTCCGTCATTCCTGCCATTATATAAAGGGGTCAAAGAACCACCTCTGCGACGGCAACAGAACATTAAACAAAAGTGGAATGGTCAATAATAAAGGCTGGTTTTCATTAGCGACGGAGTCGGATAAGAGTCATAATCAGAAGCGTAGAACTTTTAACGATCTAGTGAAAACAGCGTTCTGATTCCGCTTACGACTCCATCGCTTACGATCAAGTGAAAACTAGGTTGTCGGAGTCGCAAGCAGAAGCACAAGAACTAAAAAAATCACAAAGCTTGGGACCGTGCATTGTGATTGGTTTATCCTACCGCTTCTGCTTCCAACTCCGACAACTATGCAGTTACTCTGGCTAACAGAGGCTTTTTTCTTGCGTGCGACGAGGAACTTCGTCGGCAGCAGGCCGACATGTCTTCGGCTTTCGGCCGAAGACACGAGCGACAAAGCCGCGATCAAAAAACCCGCTTTTTCCGCGGGTCACTTTTCAAAAATTGACCGAAGATAGAAACTGCACATGAAAGCCTGCATGAAAAGCCTGACTCCGGAAATCAAAGACTTCCTCTAGCACTGAAGCCTCTGAGTCCGTGCTACTTCCAGTTTCTCTACGTACAGTTCAGGTTACAGGAAGTTAAGCAGTAAATTAAAGAGAAGTGACCTTTTTTGAGCTTCATCTTCATTAGTCTCCAAAGACTGGCATTAACGACGCTTTCGGTTCTTGCTCTTTTCCATTGCCTTGTTAAACCGTTACTCGAGGAACAGCACAGACATGACATCTCAGGGGTGCGAAAAGAAACAGGCGGACGAGGACAGAAAACTAGACAGACTACTTTCCACGTCAAGTTTGCTTTTGTCCATTCTTTTTTGTATCGCAATATTTCACATGGAACTCAGAATACAAGAACATCGTCGATTGATATCACATTCCAGCACTGGAACATTACGAGACGAAATGGAAACAGAAATCCTTCAAAAAGTTCAACAGGAGTGTGGAAGTTGGCGAGAAACCAAAGAGATCCATTTAAAAGGTGATTGGCAGTCAACAACGTTCTGTTACGTGTTATGTTCTCTACATTTGTTTGCCATGCGGTAAAGATTCTCTTCAGTTAGTGGGGCTATATCTGCACAGTTTAATTTCTGTTCTAATTGTATTAGCTATCCTGAAAGGCAGCAGAAATATCTCAGCATTGTTTATCGCGTCGGAGGCTTGACGGTTTATGATTACAATTTTTTTTACTGGCATTACCACCCCTTAGGCAAAAAGTACATTCAGTCCAGATCTCTAATATAATTCTTCTGAAAAATTCTGTTTTGAAAGTAAGCGAACAAAATAAAAACAATAATAGATGACACTGTAATCCTCTCCCTTGATAACCAAACTCGACCAATATATAGTACGTTAGTTGACTTGTAATCCTCTACAATTATTATTCTCGTGACAATTATTAAATACGTTCTTTTTTATTGTACTTGGCCAACACTATTCGTTTTGCCTCTGATAATCGCGTAGGTAACGGGTTCGTATTTACCCTTAGATAGCTTCAATGTTTACATAATTTAATTGACTTTTTAAACTTATCTTCAAGGGCAGAGAAATGCAGTTTCAAGACAAAGGCGGGCATCAGGGAGCAGCGCACAAAATAATTCGACTCAAGGAGTGGCTGAACTAAAACTTCTTATTAAAGAAGAACTTCGTTTGCAACAAAATCAAATTTGTGCTAAAGATGAAACGCTCTGCCGCCCTGGACCAAACGGTAGCAGGGGACGACGGGAAGACCTGGAACCCAAGGGATACCAGGTCCCCCAGGGAAACCCGGTCCAAGGGGACCTCCTGGTAAACATTGACCAGCAGGACTCCAAGGACCAATGGGCACGAAAGGAGATCTCGGAGTTCCGGGTGTCCCTGGTCCCACGGGACCTAGAGGCCCGCCAGGTGAGAAAGGCGAAAGAGGTGAGCCGGGCCAGTCCATCTCGGCTCCATCTCTGCTGCAGCGTCCTGTTGAAACCACAGTCAATGAAAGTCAGACAGCCATCTTAAAATGCACAACGGACGGTAATCAAGCTCCACTTCTCACGTGGTCTAAGGTGAATTCATCGCTTCCTGAGGGACGTCACGAGGTAGAGTCCAGTGGTGCTCTGATTTTAAAGAACGTTATTTCTGGCGACGAGGGCTTGTACAACTGTCGAGCTGGGAATTTGCCGGGAAGCGTCAACCATTCAGCAAAAATGATTGTTCAGTGTGAGCAGCTTAATCTGATTTGTCATTATTATTAGTTTGCGAGCACGTGATAAGGCAGTCAGTTGACGAAGCAAAACCATTTTTTTTGTTTTCGCAGAATTTGCATGAAAAAAGAGTTTAGTTCCCAGCGGAGGAAAACACTTTTGAGTTTCCTTATTGTCAACCAACATGGTCGCCGTGACGTGAGCTTCAAACCAGCAATTTTAAACATTTAGGCTTTTCCTTTGGTAGAAATTAAATTAATCTGAAGTGGGTATCGGGTAGTTCAAATTTGTTTAAAGGTACAAAAATGTTTCATCTAGCTGGAGCGCTCAAGAGCTGAATATCTAGAATTTGTGTAGTATTTACCAGTGGCCTGGGTTTTGAGTCTGAATGTAGTCTGTCAAAATCCAATTTTAGTTTTATCGTGCTGGAACAGCACCAATCAATGAGGCATAGCAGTTATATTTTCTTCAAAATTTCAAGTACACCACAGCTTTGATTTTAAGAATTGATTTTTCCTCGGAAAAGCTTTCTTTACTTTTTTTACGATTACTTTTTGTTTGTCTCTCTGGGAAACTGGCCACCCATACCTCCCCTAACCCATCATTTTGCCCAAGGTAAAAATTAAGTGTCAATGTTAGCTTAGGGGAGGGGTAGGTGGGCAGTTTCCCAATTGATCCGTCTTTTCTTTATTTTTATCCGGTTCATCCTCAATTACGTTTGTCATCTAGCCGACTAATGGCGGAAGAGGGGCAAAATGTGACAATCTTCTGCAATGCTTCTGGTCAACCACAACCCAAGGCCACGTGGTCAAAGGCCGTTGGGAGTTTGACGACAGAAAGAACCTCCGTGGTAAAAGGAGCTTTGACAATCTGCAAAGTGACGAAGAGCGACGGTGGAACATATGTGTGCAGAGCACAAAATATTCTGGGGTCAGTATCTGTCGCGGCTCAACTAATGATATTCTCCCGTTACGCGTTAGTATCCGTCTTCCTCAAGAGGTGACTCCCTTTTTTGGATCAACTCTACGTCTACCGTGTGAAGCAGAGAGTGACCTGAGACCGACAATTACCTGGAAAAGGGATGGCAAGTCTTCACTTCCATTAGGAAATCGCACCAAGGATTTTACCCCTGTAAAGCGACTAATGCTGTGAAAACAATAGAGCTAAAGTCAAAATCAATTCCCAGGTTACAGCTTCTTCCTGTTCTGAGATAACAAAATACGTTAGCAGTGTAAGCGGAAATTATCTCATTGGTCCTGATGGTAAGGGAGGCCTGGCTCCATTTTCTGTTTATTGCGACATGAAAGAAAAGAATGGAATCGGCGTGACAGTCATCAGTCACGACAGTGAGAGCAGGACGTATGTGCCTAGACAGAACCGTCTTCGTGATATTCACTATATAGGAGCGAGTCTGTCTCAGTTGGCCAGTCTCACCAGTTTCTCCTCACACTGTGAGCAGTTTATTAAGTACGAGTGTTATGACTCGGGTTTATACCTTCGCAATCCAACTTCATGGTGGGTGTCACGTGATTCTGCTAAGATGACCTACTGGGGGGGAGCATGGCCTGGTAGTGGCAAGTGCGCATGCGGGATGTCCAACTCATGCGCAGACTCCAGGTTTGGCTGTAACTGTGATAAGGATGACTATGTATGGCGTGAAGACAGCGGTTTGCTCACTGACAACACAACTCTTCCAGTAATACAGCTCTATATTGGTGATGTCGGTGGGCCCAAAGAAAAAGGCTACTACACTCTGGGAAAATTGAAGTGCTATGGCATAGCATGAACATGTTTTATCCTCAATTTTTTTTCACAGAATGATTGGAATAGGAAGTCACTTGATGTCAAGTATCTATGACATGTTGGTGCAAAAATATTATTTTAAGAGTTCTCAAATTTGTAACAGTAATTTGAAATTTCGTTATTACGACTGTACAGGGATAGCTGAACTCAAATCACAATAAAATAGTGATTGTAGGACTCCCAGGTAGTCCTTTATTCCATAACTATTAATTGACCCAAGAAACGGGTCTGTAATTAGCGAAATAGGTATGTCAGTTCATCGTTTCTAAAATGATGTTTTACTGGCCTGCATCTGCGTCGCAGAATTATTCGTACACTGATTTAAAACCTCTGGTCATAGACTACTTAAAGTGTGATCGGGGGGCCCGTTGTTTAGACTTTGTGTGATCCATCAATACGTCGGATCGATTATATTATTCAAGACCGAATATACCTTTCTATACATTCATCGGTGTTTTATTTTAATGTCAATTGATATTCCAGCCTTTTTGAAAGCATTTGCAAATTTCAAAATCCTGAATCCTAACCCCGAGATTAAGCCTAGTAGCCCCAAGGGGTACTTGGGTTAGTTTTTGCTGGGTATGTGCCGCTGGCCTCTCAGAGCTCCTACCCCATTATAGTCAATTCTGTGGCCAATTATAGATCCCATCTCAGTCACTTTTATGCAAATATGTAATTTTCACGATCCCAACTTAGTCACTTTCTATTGATGTATCTACCTTATATTGAATGAAGAACACTTTACTTTTCACCTACAGTACAAACACTCTGGTACGTTTGCTAATCATAAATCTGAATAACTATCTTACTCCAAAAATCAGGAAATGTGCAACCCCAATCTAGTAACTCTCTAGAAAATGCGATCCAATTATCAATTATAGTCAATACAGTCGTGAAAATGCGACCCCATCCAGCGGCACATCCCCATTAGCCTCTTATACGGAAGTATCCCCTCCCCGGGCAATTAGCCTAATATAAGAACAGAATAATCAAATGAATCCTGTCAGTCTTATCACCATTATTAAGTGCGAATTGTCACAGAAAAATAAAATAATAATAATAATGATTTAATCTGATAGAAATTGTTTAGTGAGGGTTGAATATTTAATCGGCGGAGCTAAACTGATAGAAAATGAGCCGCTATGGCGTTAATTGACTCTATTGTTGTAAGGTATATAAGGTTTTGAATCAAATTTTATTTTTATATCTTACTTTATTCATCTATCATTGATTTTTTACCTTTAACCCCCAGAGGTTGTGCGACCGCATCGGTTGGGGAATACGTTCCCAATTTTTTCCCATTGGGTTTTTTTGGGTTTTCGTATCAGGCGGCGCACGTGAATAGTTTAGCCTGAGTGACTTTATTTAGGAATATTTGTATACCATTCTTTAGTTATGATGTTGAACTTTGTATGTTATTTGGACGGCATTAAACACTCAGGCTCCATAGCTCGAGCTGCACACCCATTCCCGTCTCTTAGTCGTGAATATAAATAGGAAAATAGCCGTTACAATGTCTTATAAGAGAGTCTCAGAGAAATGAGATCACTTTTGAAAAAATTAAGGTGGTCTTTAATTACTACGTTGTCTGTGAGAGAAGACCGAGCGTGTTCGTCATTCTTTCCTCAGAGCCACATAAATGTACAAGCGGCGGGCGAAACATGCAAATTAAAGGCGCGAATTACCCTGCTCGCGATCTACCATGACTAAAAAGAAAAATAAGAGACCGCTCGTAGTCTAGTGTGACAGAGTTTAAATGCAGGATTTGACTTAGCCATCCACAGAGCTTAGCCTTAGAGCGCAGCAGAACGCCTTTCTCGGCTTTCCAGCCAGCCGGAGGGTGGGAGAGAGGGGTACTCAAGAACGGAGGGGGAGGGGGGGGGCGCTCCGTCCGGAGGTCCAACCTTACTCTTTTATTTGCCATTTTTGACTGAAAAGGTACCCTTTGGTATAATTTCTACCCTCACCCTGGATCCGCCACTGAACATTCTTTTCGAAATTGGAACGCCTTTTCTTGTAAAAAAGATTCTTTACAAAATTTTTCAAATGTCATGTTTAAGTAATTTTTATTTCGCGTAATGGATTCTGGTAAATTCAAGAAAGGTTGTTTACTGCGGCTGCATGATTTGTTCTCGCCGTGCGTTGTTCCTTAACATTCCTTGTGTACAGAATGCACACTAATGGCCTTTTCGCTGTAAAACATCTCCACACCGTTGTGATAGGGGCCGCATTTTATGGCTGGTAGGATCAAGAGCTGCAGATGAGGAACTATGTCGTCAAATTTAACAACGCTCCAACTGCTGTTGACTAACTTATCGTGGTGCAGAGCGTTTTTGTAGTCGCCAACTCGAGGATGTTTTCACGTGGAACGTCGTTGTAATAAGCAAGACAAGCACTCGCCAAGGACGCTAAGGCAGCACCAATAGAATGCCCTGTAACCTAGACTTGATGCGAGAGATTCTTTGAAACTAGAGCTTTCACTTTCGGCTCCATGAACTGCCATAAATCTTCAAAGGCCGTCTTGAAATAGGCCTGAACTTTGCCATTGAGAAAATCTTGCGATGTGGTAGTGACGGTCTCTAGTAATTCATCAATAAGTTGTCGCGCACCTTCAGTTCCGCGAAAGGCCACGATCAACACTCACAAAGCATGCGAAACTGCAACTTACAGTATAACCCGAGCAATTCTACCCGACAACCGACAAAATCGTCATTTTTTGTAAAAAGGTATTTTTCAAGGCAATGCTGAGGGTGAGAGTGATCATCTGTTACCATGGAAACAATCGCCATCTTGTACTGCAGTTCAGGATTACAAGACATCACGAATCCTCCATCCCACTGTAGGCCATATCATTCACAACCACCTTTGGTGAGGATAAGTTGTGAAAAAATGATTTGGAAAAAAGGCAAGTCCATTAAGACTATTGACATGAATATTAAAATCAAGCATTTTTCTCAATGAATTTTTTCGACCTCTCATAGACGGCGACGTACATGTAGTCCTCAATCTAAGCTGAGTCTCTTATACCTTGAATCTCTTTTACTAGCGTAGAGCGACGCCGATCACTATGTGGCCAACTACTTTGCTGTATCTTTCCTTTTTTATTTTTCTGAAAGTCTATGACAGTGAGTTTTCTCTGTTTCAGTACTGAGATCGGTTCTTCGCAGAGTTCAGTGAACGGATCACTAAGACTTTCATAAGTTTTACTAAAAAATCATGTTTTTTGGCATAATGTCGTTTTTCTCCTGATTTAATTTGACTTCATCCAAGGCCGGATAGTCTAGGTAGTCTCAGAGGATTAAGTCGTCCAACCACGATTCTCGATTTTTTTGTTTTCGTTTACAATAACAGAGCTATGGTCGATGAGAGTATCGAGTCTCAATGTAAACCATGGAAATGACGTAATGATGGCGCAGTTTAGTTTTCTCTCGAGTTCTCACAAGCGCGATTTTCCAAGAACCTTCACCGGAAATGGGCTTCAAAAACTGTCAATGTTTTTAGTATTTAAAAAAAAAATCGGCGGAAATTTTCCACCGTCTTAATACTCTTATCAACCATAGAAATGACTTCAAAAAGGTTGCAGTGAAACCACTCGCCTGCTGCTCCTGGTTCCACGTGAAACATTTTCACGTCATTTCGATGGACCTTAAAAATTGTCAACGATTTGTTTCTAAAAAAATCCATTTTCTACACATTTTCGTTTTCATAAGTGATGAGGAAAATAAAATTTAACAGTGACAAATGTTTCCACCTGTAAGCAAAGTTGTGATGACAAATTCCTAACCGTAGGAACGCACGAATTGACAAAAGGCCCGGGGCCAAGAGAAGAATGGGTATGCTTGGAATTGACTGCGCCATTAACAAAATACACTCTTTTTTCATAACAACGTCCATTTTCGAGTTGAGCCTTGATAGTTCTTATTTTCTGGGCAGTTTCAGCCTGGAAATGTTCTTACAGATGCTGCTTAAATTTCAATAACGGAAATCTGATAAATTTTTAAGCTACATATAGACATGATGAGACAATGATTACAGTTTTCAAATTAACGAAATGTACAAGTACAATGCAAATGTGTTATTGACCATACTCAATAGGTATGTTTTGAAAGAACAAAATTTTACGTGCACTCTGATTCCATGTAGGACATTATGTAATGCAGATTTTTTGGATGTAGGAAAGTAAAAGCAGTGGAAATATATTGTTCTTCTCTGCGCCTCGGGTATTGGTATGTCCTTAGCATGTTCTTAATATTTTGACAAATTTTAGGCTGAACGTTCTTATTCTTATAAAAGATTCTTATAAAAAATAGTGTAGACCTCTTTAGCTTGTATCTTCTTCCCCCATCATTTTCCACTTCTCCGTTGTCATTACGTAAAGATTGCAGCATATTGAACTTAAGTTGCACGGTAACTCTAGCTGCAAAAAGAGGACAAACGCCCAGAGACTCTTACTGTAAAATGTGGAAATTTGTTCTTATAGGGTGGCGTTTCCCAGCAGGAGATGTTTCGCATTCTTAAATGTTTACTATAAGTTTGTTGGTTTGTTGTGGTTTAAATTCCTGCTAAGTCTAACGATTCTAAGTTCCTGATAAGTTTAACAATTTTCGGTATACATACTAGTAAAACAGGACTGTCATTAACTTCTATTACTTCTGATGTTTCTTCTAAGAGACAAGGAATAAAACAGCTTTTGAGCGGTAAATGTCAAAGTGGGATTACTAGCACAGCCAAAGAGCTGAATGGAGTAAACGTTCCATGATTTATGCAGTCAGTACAAAAAAATCCAAAAACAAAACGCTAAACTATCATCAGAGATCGTTTCAAGATTCTGTTTCAATCCTAGCCTTTGTTTCAAACTTGGCCTTTTACTTGGCATTTTACTGACTGATTCACTGGAGCCGTAATTAATATTTTTTCAAGAAAGGTTTTTGTGGCCTTTTAATAAGAGCGAACTTTAATCCGCGGTAACAAAAAAGATGTGTTGCTCTGTGTTGATAGGAAGATGCTTAAAATTGGATAAGATGGTCACTGATAGAAGGTCACTTGGTTATAATTGCAACTCCCAAAACACAGAGATGAACTGCCTATTATAGTAAATTCTAATGAAAAACGAATATGTAAGTAAACCAAATGACATTGGCCAAGAGCTACGCCAACAATAGCAACAGCAAAAGGAATATTGATTTCTGGGACGAGTGGGAGTTTAATTAGTTTCCAGTCAAACATCCCACAAATTTTTAAATGACAGTGAATAAGTGTAAAGGTTAAGATTTTGTTGTTCCTACTGTAAAGTACTCAATTTCTATTTTTTGTAACTAAACGTTTCCAGATGCTTGACACTGAATAGATATAATAGCCAAGATTTCCTTTGGCAATGATAAAAGCCAACTAAAGATGCATTCCACAGTATCACTTACACCATTGAGGGTTACAGGTAAGTTCATGTATATAGTGAGGAGACAATCGCTTTATCCCTAGCCTTCTTAGCCGTCCCTTTAGACTAGCTCATAATAAACGCTCTCGTTCCTAAGGCTATTTCATTCTCTTCAATTAAGTCTTGTCCCAAGGACAGCATTGGGCCGTTGACCATGCGACATCAGAGTAGAGAAGAAAAGCAGACGAATGAAGGAAGAAAACTAGACAGATTGCTTTCCACGTCAGGCTTGTTGCTGTCTGTGGCATGTTGTATCGCAATAATTCACGTGGAACTCAGATTACGAGAACATTATCGATTGATATCACACTGTGGAACATTCTTCATTGAAATGGAGGCAGAAATCCGTCGAAAAGTTCAGGAGAACTCAGAGAACGGAAGATGGCAAGTAGGCAGAAACAGCCATTTGGAAGGTGAGGCTAAATGAAGTAACATTCATTTAGGAATTCGAAATAGCGGTATTTTACTACTCTCCGCCTCTAATCGCAATACTCGCCATCGCTCGGAAGTCTTAGTTCATGATTGCTAATTAAGGTTCTTTTTCGTAAATGTATTTGTTTGATTGTCACCTTGCAGGAGAGAAGTACAGTCAATTTCCGATAATGCTCATCGGATGCGCTTAAACAATTTGTATTATTAGAGGACAAAGATATTAGTGTGCATTTACTCTACATTCGCAGGCATCTGTAGACTGTACTATTTTCGGAAACTTGTACTTCTTATGGGGCTATTAATTATGAAAGAACTCTGTTTATACCATAATCATTTTTAAAACTGACTTCTTGAATTTATGTTCAAGGACTGAGAGATGCAAGTTCAAGAAATAAACGGGGATCAGAGAACATCTCACAAAGTATATCGGCACAAATATCTAGTGAAGTAAAACTGGTGATCAAAGAAGAGCTTCGTCTGCTGCAAAATCAAATCTGCGCTAAAAATGAAAAGCTCTGCCGCTCAGGACCAAAAGGGAGCAGAGGACGACGGGGAAAACCAGGAACCCGAGGGAGACCGGGTGCACGGGGAGCTCCAGGACCAATGGGTATAAAAGGCGATCTTGGAATTCCGGGAGATCCTGGTCCCGCGGGACGTAGAGGCCCGCCAGGTGAGAAAGGCGAAAAAGGTGAACCGGGTCTGTCCGTCTCGGCTCCAGTTCTTCTGGAGCGTCCTGTTGAATCAACAGTCAATGAAAGTCAGATAGTCGTCTTAACATGTACAGCGGACGGTTACCCAACTCCACAAGTCACATGGTCAAAGATGAATTCATCGCTTCCTGTGGGACGTCACATGGTAGAGTCTAGTGGTGCTCTGGTTGTGACGGACGTTAGACCTGGAGACGAGGGTGTTTACAGCTGCAGAGCTGAGAATTTGCTTGGGAGCGTCAACTCTACAGCGAATCTCACAGTTCAGTGTAAGTTAAGTTATACTTTGAGTAGGACTTTAGAATTTTTCTTTCAGCAAACGGGGACTAAGTTTAATCATACAGAAAAGATTTTTAAGTGAGCAAAACGTGACTGTACTGATAATGGTATCTGCATGCACCCCCCACCCCTTGGGCGGGACTCCCATAGAAAAGTGACGGGTATGCTCGTCGGAAAATTAGATTGAACTCCTAGGGAAGACCAATGTGGGTGTGGCTCAAGATTAAACTGACCCTTAAGGGAGACCATACTAAAACAGACATCACAGCATTTTTTGTCAGCGATACTTGAATAGAGAATTTCCCTCCCAAACACCCTAATTGAGATCAAAATCTGCAATTTACAACCCTAAGCGAGACGATGAGGATCCCCGTCACTTTTATATGGGACTCATGCCACTTAACGGCATGACTACCTAAATGTGCATATTTTGATAAAATGCTACTTAGAACGGTTTCCTTCTATCAATAATCCTGAAAATGGGACTACATTTAATGTAGCTTAGTGGCCTTAGCAATGTGAGACATGTTAGAAGCTCAAATTTTTGTCACGTGACTTATAACTGAGAATTAACGGTCAAAATGTTTACTCTAACATGGGGAAAGGATAATGGTAGAGCAACAAGTTTTTTTAGGTTCTGAAAAATTCGTCTTGTATATGTGTTTACGATATATAGGAATCGGTAAATAAAGAGGAAAGGGTCACGTGAGTTGTTAATTAGTTAAATAGCTAATAGGATAAATAACATTTCCAATCATACAAGGCGAATTTACAATTTACACTGTTTATGTAACATTTTGGTGGTGAAAATTCCCGTTTGGGAAAACGTGTTTTGTGACGTCATTGACGAAGCAATGTCACGTGTTATTTGAAACTAAGTTTTACGTGTTTTTTTCGTTGAGCCACATTTGTAGCTCACTTTTTAGGATCAGTGATAGAAGCAAACCGATTAAAATGGCATTTTACACAATATAAATATTTAATTAGGTAGTCAAGCCTTAAGTGCTGAGGAGTCGCCTCCCCGGGCCGCAAGCATTTTTTGTCGCAAAACAGTAGGTTGTCCTAGTTAGAAATGTAAGCCGTGAGCGTTAGCACAGTGTTTTCATAGTCAAAATATTCTGATTTGCCAGAACCGATTTTAAATCGAGATATGGTATCGAATAATAACATAAAGACAACTCAGTGAAATTTTAAAAAAAACCTTTCGATGGTTAAACACAAAAACGACTCAAGGTAGGCTGTTTTTACAATTATGTTGAGGCCCGACCAATGGAAGTCAAATCAAAGCTATCGAAGAAAGGTATCTCTCATAGCATTTGCTTATTCGTATTTTTTTCCACGTAATGTTTCCTCAGCGTCGTTTGTTCTGCACTGGATAAAAGGAGGGTTTCGTTTTTAATCCTTGCAGATGGCCCTCAACTTGATTTGGCATCCAATCGATTGATGGCCGAAGAGAAACAAAACGTCACAATGGCCTGTACTGCTACTGGTAAGCCGCAACCCAAGATCACATGGTCCAGAGCGGCGGATGAACTACCTTCAGAAAGAACTGTTATGAGAGACGGAGCACTGATAATCTCCAATGTATCGAGAAAAGACGGAGGCCTATACATTTGCGAGGCAGAGAATATTTTGGGATCAGCTTTAGGTACAGCTCTACTTATGGTATTTTCTCCTCTGCGCTTCAAGTTCCGCCCCCCTGAAGAGGTGACTCCATTTATTGGCTCCAGTCTCCATCTATCCTGTGTAGCCGTGAGTGACCTAAGACCGAGAATAACTTGGACAAGGGATGGAGTGTCCTCACTTCCAGGGGAATCTTTTGTTCTACAGAATGGAACACTTGTAATTCAAAACATTAAAAAATCACACCAAGGATTTTACACCTGTAGAGCGACTAATGCTGTGAAAACAATAAAAGCTAAAGTCAAAATCAATTCTCCATTTATACCACCTGCCTCCTGTTCTATGATAAGAAAACGTGTTAGAAGTGTGAGCGGAAATTATGTCATTGATCCTGATGGCCAGGGTGGTCTGGCACCGTTTTCTGTTTATTGTGACATGACTGACAAGAATGGAATTGGCGTGACAGTCATCAGTCACGACTGTGAGAACAGGACATACGCGACTCAAGGAATATCGTGTAACGTTCACTACACGGGAGCGAGTTTGCCTCAGTTGGCTAGTCTCACCAGAGTCTCCTCACACTGTCAACAGTTTATCAAGTATGAGTGCTATCATTCGGTTATGTGGTTACACGCGCCATACACCAGGTGGGTGTCTCGTGATTCTAAAAAGATGAAGTACTGGGGTGGAGCATCACCTGGCAGTGGTAAGTGCGCATGTGGGATGACCAACTCATGCGCAGATTCCAGCCTTGGCTGTAATTGTGATAAGAATGACCATGCATGGCGAGAAGACAGCGGTTTGCTTACTGACAAGACGACGCTGCCTGTAAAACAACTCTTTTTCGCTGATCTCGGTGGGTTCGAAAAAGGCTACCACACTCTAGGAAAATTTAGGTGCTATGGCACTGCGTGAACATATTTATAATTACTGGTGGCTGTAATGAAATGGTGACGAGTAAAATCAGGGAATAATTTCACTTGCGTTTTGTCCAAATTCTAAAGACGAGTGAAATTATTAGGATTTGGACAAAACGCAAGAGAAACTATTCCCTAATTTCACTGGTAAACCATATTTATATCCTGGGTGACAAAAAGGAAATTACGTTCACAATCAGGGGTTTTTGACAAGTTTATCGAAACGATCGGGAACTCCACACACTGAAAAGTTTAGAGCTTAAATTTTGGCTTTAGTTCATAATGCTCATAATGTTTCGACAAAATACCTGGTAGAATCCTTCATGATGTGCTCTTTATTTGTGTGTTTGTGTTTTCTAAATTAAGGAGTCTTTTAATGCCCTGACATCTTCATTCATAAAATTTTAAAACCTTGACGCCATCTTGGCACTGAGACGTACGGAACGTTGCAATGGTAATTTTGTGATTTCACATGTAAAATGATAAATTAATGCTGAAATTTAGTGCCAAAATTAAGGAGTAATTCGTCACCAATGACATTATATCTTAATGATTTGAGTAAGAAATCACGTGGCATCAAGTATATATGACATATGGGTACACAAGAACGTATTGTTATAAAAGTTCTTAAAATTCCAACATTACTAATTTGATATTTAGCATCATTAGGTGTGCAGTGTTAGAACAGCTGAACTTAAGTTGTTTTTTTAATACTGATTTTAATACTATAGTGCCTGTAATCATACACTAATCAAGGTGTGATCGGGGATCGATTGCCCGTTTCATCAATGAGGCGGATTGATCTTATAATTTTAAGACTGAATAGACCTTTAGATACCAGTGACACCACGCCCATATTTGACATCCAAGCCTTGTTAGCATTTGCAAATTTTAAAAGAATTTTAACTCCAAGATTACGCCTGGAGGTCAATTAACATAAAGTAATAGGATAATGTAAATCAGATGGTCTGTTAGAATCTGGCCAGTCTTATACCATTATTAATTTGGAATTGTAACAGAAATATAAATAAGAACAAATTAGAAAGAATGTTTACTGACGGGTGAGTAACCGTTACAACATTTTATAAGAGAGTTTAAGCTAGAGTTGAAAGGAGAACACTTCGAAAACATTTTGGTGGTCCTTAATTACGAGGTTGCCTTCTCCCCTGCAGAGGCTCTTGCAGGGTGTCCCAATAAAAATAGCAATAACTGAAAAATAGAAAGCGCACGGGGGACGATGGGAAGAGGGAAAAGACCTCTCTTCTCTCTTTCCCTTTCCCATTGTGCCCTGCGCGCTCTCTCTTTTTTTCTCCCCAGCCTCTCTACAACACAAAGAGGCCTCTGCGGAGGAGAGAGACTAAGTTGTTTGTGATAGAGGCAAAATACAGGATTTGACTTAGCCAGTGATAATCTTACCCCTTGAGGCCTAGGCCAAACGTCGGACTTTTCATGAGATGAACCAAACTCTCTTTTGTGTCGTCTTAAATTAAGTGAAGATCGTTTGTTGCTTGAGACGTAGGACTTAGGACGAGTCGAACCAATCAACTGAACCAGATCAGAAATAAATTGTATCCTGAACTAGGCTAAATATACATTATTGATACAAATTTTTAAGTTATTAGTTTAGTTCGTCGCATGTGTAGATCGACGTTTGTCCCGGAGACGATCTTCAGACGCACGTTGTATCCGTCAGAAGCGGAACGGAACGGATAGAACGTGTTGGACGATCCAAACTCGTTCAGACGAAATTAACTGAGCCAGACGTCGCACTTTTCATGAACTTGACTCACTAAGCTCGGTTCGTCTCATGAAAAGTTCGACTTTTGGCCTTGGCCTGAGTGCAGTAGGACGTCTTCCTCGGCTTTCCACCCACCGAAACAAAAAACAGAGAGAAGGCGACTGCCCTCAAAGGCTAAATTTTGAGAGATTTTCGAAATATGATTTTCCAGCTGTATGATGATCAAACATACAGTAACGTCGAGACTTAATTGAGGTTTAGTACTAACAGTTTTTATAGCATCGACCAATATCTGGTGATAGACCATTCATTTTGAATCTGATGATGACTTCCGCACAGGTTGTCCAAACGCAAGTCACCATTACCAACAGTTGTTTGAAAGATTATACTCACTGTATTTAAATCTTTGCCTTAGTTCACTTGAACTACCGTCCGCCATCCAATCATAGTGAACCTACCCAACAGGGATAGGAACTGAAAAGACTGCAAACCTTGTGTGACAAGCGTGACGATAATTGTGTTTTAAAAAAACTTTCCGCCAAACTTCGCCTTTTTTTAAACAGATCTTTTTGTAAAAGACCAGTAAACATTAATGTTAAGTGAAGATCACGACAAAACAAGCAAGTAATGGCCCTGTCACGTTTGTCACACACAAGCGTTTTGCCGTCTTCTTCTTTCTGCCGTCCTGTTGCGTAAACTCACTAATAGCGAGTTTAAGATCTCAAGGAGGCGACGGCAATGAAAACCTCAAAAGGCAATATAGGCTTAGATTAGCCTGCGAATACCGCCACCTCTCCTTGCTCTTCGCCGCTGGGAACGTTTTGCAGTATAGAGGTTTGCGCCTCAATGAGAGAAAATCCAGACTGATGACGTAAAATCTGTCCGGATGGAATCTGGTCAGCAACTCCTAACAAGACCCAACAACATGCAACAGGGTGCGCAAACGGACGCAACATGTAACATCCAACAATGTTTTGAGTGTTGGCCAACAATGTTGCGTCCGTTTGTACGGGACTTTACGAATGACAGACAAAAGCTCACAAAGATCAAACGTAAACCGTTTAATCTACTACAAAACAATTATTGTTCGTAGAATATACTCTTTTAGAAATAGCATTTGGGTTTTGCTACAGCTTGTTCGCAGAAGAACTCAAACCTTTACATCATAATAGACCAGGAGAAACATAATCTCGAACGAATTTACATTCGGAATCTCATGACTACCAGGTTAACATTGATTTACGTCATTAGAATGGAATCTCTGTCGTTGAAGCGCAGACGTCTCTCCTGCGAAACGTCCCTCGCGGCGAGAAGCGAGGAGAGACAGCCATATTCGCAGGCTGGGCTTAGGGCCTGTTTGTATGAGGTGAGCCAAATATCTCGACAAGCCAGCCAGCCCGCCTTCTTATATAAACACAGCGACAATTTTATGAGGAAACAAGGCATTACCGAGCTTGGTCATCTCCTATGAACAAAATAACAACTTTGCACGAGCAGCACACTTTTTGGTACATTTCTTAGCCTTCACTGCACGACTACGACGTGAAAGAGCCTAATTTCACGTTTTATCGACAACGTGAACAAACGGCGACGAATTTCTCCAGGAGGGTTCGCCTACGTTAGACAAAGTTGGCGAGTTTGGATAATTGCTCTGAAGTTTCAAATAATTTGTAAGTGATATTTTCGCTGCTGTCGCTGTCGTGGTAAGGCTTAAACTGACTCCCTACCCACATTAAAAAACAAACAAACAAACAAACAACAACAACAAAAAACCACACACACACACACACACACAACGAAGCATATTATAATAGAACTGTGGTCTTTGACATCACGCAAGCATCGCCAGGTTGGTAAGCATGTTCCAAGATGGAGGCAACCATATCGCGGTTTCACACTTTTTTGTAAAGACTGCCTGGAGTTAAAATTTGGCTGATGGCAGGTATTGATCAAGACAATCCTGAGGGTGAGATTGATCATATGTTACAGCCGAGAGAATCGCCATCTTGTAGGACAGTTCAAGATTATAAGACATTACGCGCCTTTCATTATCCTCGTTGTAAGCATTTCTTCCACAATCGCCTTTGATGAGGATAAGATAAGAGAAAATAAAGGCAAAAGCAAGTCCAATATGACTATTGACACGAATATTTAAATCATGCATTTTTGTCCATGAATCTCGTTCCCTCTTATGCCGATTTAGTCCTCGCTATGGTCTTTGGCTAGTAACTCTTGGAATGTCTTGAATTTTATTGTACCTGCGTACACCGACTCCTACGATTCTGTGACCAACCGCGTTTTGCTGTATTTTTCCTTTTATATTCTACTGAAAGGTGTTAATGGTAGTATTAAAGTACTGAGATCAACATAACGCTGTTTTTATAAGTTTTTAACAGTGTTGTCAATCTTATTCAGCACTTCATTTGGAAAGTAATAAATATATCATCGTAACTTGAAAAACGAAACAGAAGAAAAAGAATAAGATGAAGAAAGATGGAGAAAGATACATGACTGCGTTCCTCTTTCTTTCTTTAATTTCGGTTTCGTCGAGCGGACTCTGCTTGATTTTCTGATTCGAATTCATGGTCATCCGATCCACGGCTACTGCTATAAATAGATCTCACTCTCAGATCGATCTTCCTTCAATGCAAAGATTTTTAAGTTCATTCCAACTACGAGTTTTAATTTTACAGTTGCATCAGGGTTTCAAGGGTCACAAGTTTGTCAGTCCGTGGATATCAAAGGCCATTTTTTAAAGAACTAATTGTTGAAACAAAATCCCCTTGAGCCCCGCCGCACTTCTTTGAAGTTCTTAGACACGAAATTGCAGGTCATCAGTAAATCACGAGTTACTCTTGATCAACTCCAAGTTGTGTACCAATGCCAAACTCCTGCTTATTGGTGCCATCGTTTTTTACTTTCAGTCTCCGATACTTCTGTGCCGTAAAATTATGTGCAGTCTTAACTAACATATTCAGTAACTGTTTATTCGTGATGCTTTTCTTTAAAGAAAAAAAAAAGACAAAAAAGCGGATTACGTTATGCAAGGAGGATAGCCACGATTTAACACAGTGCCTTTCTAAGACCCCCCAAATAGCCGAATTTCCTAACATCAGTATGTGCGGTCTAAGCTTACATTGTTGAGTAATCTAGGTCTTTTATTCATGATATTGTTCTAAAAAAAAAGAAAATTAAAAAATGAATAAATAAAAAAATAAAAATAAATACAAAAACAAAACAAAAAAAAAAAACACATGAAAACGGAGAGGGAGAAAAATAAACGATATGTATGAATCAAAGAAATGAACAGGGCCAGTTATATATTTAGTGGGGATGGTTTACCGATGATATCACTATAAAAAATGGCCTAGTTTCATAGCAATTAACTTCCTCAATACACTCGATTGATGCAAACCATAAACAATAACAGCAACAGGACTTTAAGATTATAATAATTTGTTACCATTGTAAGTTTAAAGTGGCGCTTGTGCAGATGCATTCGAAGAAGCTTTCTATGCTCATGTTTACTCAGAAGTCTTTTTGAAGAACGTGGCCATATATACTGCCAACATAGCCATTGTTTTATATGGTCATCGAAAAAAAACACTCAGATAAGCCTTACAGCAGGTTAAAGCTGATCTTGGTAAATCCTGATTAAACCACATTGGAAAACATAGGTAGTTATAAAGTGCGTGGGCTGTTTTGAAGTGGTCCGTCATAAGCGCCATTATATAAAGCTGTCAAGTAACCACCTCTGCGACAACAACAGAACATTAAACCAAAGTGGAGTGGTTAATAATAAGGGCTGGTTTTCACTAGCGACGGAGTCGGATAAGAGTCATAATCAGAAGCGTAGAACTTTTAACGATCTAGTGAAAACAGCGTTCTGATTCCGCTTAGAACTCCATCGCTTACGATCAAGTGAAAACTAGGTTGTCGGAGTCGCAAGCAGAAGCAGAAGAACTAAACAAATCACAAAGCTTGAGAACTTGCATTGTGATTAGTTTATCCTACCGCTTCTTCTTCCGACTCCGACAATCATACAGTTACCCTGGGTACCAGATGGGGAGCTTCGTCGGCCACAGGCCGACACGTCTTCGGCTTTCGGCCGAAGACACGAGCAGTAAAGCCGCGATAATTAAAAAAAAACCGCTTTTCGCGCGGGTCACTTTTCAAAAATTGACCGAAGCCAGAAACTGAGCATGAAAGCCTGCATGAAAAGCCTGACTCCGGAAATCCAAGACTTCCTCTCGCACTGAAGCCTCTCTGTCAGTGCTACTTCCAGTTTCTCTATGCAGCGTTCAGATTACAGGAAGTTTAGGAGTAAAGAGATGTGACCTTTTTTGAGCTTCATCTTCATTAGTGTCCAAAGACTGGCATTAACGACGCTATCGGTTCTTACTCTTTTCCATTCCCTTGTTAACCCTTACTCGAGGAACAGCAAAGACATGACATCTCAAGGGTCCGGAAAGAAACAGACGCACGAGGACAGAAAACTAGACAGACTACTTTCCACGTCGAGTTTGCTTTTGTCCATTCTTTGTTGTATCGCAATATTTCACATGGAACTCAGAATACAAGAACATCGTCGACTGATATCACATTCCAGCACTGGAACATTCCGAGACGAAATGGTTACAGAAATCCTTCGAAAAGTTCAACAGGAGTGTAGAAGTTGGCGAGAAACCAAAGACAGCCATTTAAAAGGTGATTGGCAGACAACAACGTTCTGTCACGTGTTATGTTCTTTACATTTGTTTGCCATGCGGTATAGATTCTCTTCAGTAAGTGGGGCTATATCTGAACAGTTTAACTTCTTTTCTAATTGCATTAGCGATCCTGAAAGGTAGAAGAAATATCTCAGCACTGTTTGCGCGTCGGAGGCTTGATCATGACGGTTTATGATTACAATTTTTTTCACTGGCATTCCCACCCTGTAGGCAAAAAGTATATTCTGTGAAAAAAAAAAATTGTAAATTGTAAATTGCAAATTGCTTGTTTACCCACGAAGCGCATAGGAGTTCACATAAACTCGTTTAAACCTGTCCGTGCGTTCCATATCGAACAAACAATGCTTCTAAAAAATTCTGTGTTGATAACCCTTGATAACCAAACTCGACCAATATATCCGTTAGTTGACCTGTCATCCTCTACAATTATTATTCTCGTGACAATTATTAAATACGCTCTTTTATATTGTACTTGGCCAAAACTATTCGTTTTTCCTCTGATAATATCAATTGCGTAGGTACCTGGTTCGTATTTACCCTTAGATAGCTTCAATGTTTAAATAGTTTAATTGGCTTTTTAAACTTATCTTCAAGGCAGAGAGATGCAGTTTCAAGACAAAGGCGGGCATCAGGGAGCGGCGCACAAAATAATTCGACTCAAGGAGCGGCTGAAGTAAAACGTCTTATTAAAGAAGAACTTCGTCTGCAACAAAATCAAATTTGTGCTAAAGATGAAACGCTCTGCCGCCCTGGACCAAAAGGTAGCAGAGGACGACGGGGAAGACCTGGAACCCGAGGGAGACCAGGTCCCCCAGGGAAACCCGGTCCAAGGGGTGCTCCTGGTAAACATGGACCAGTAGGACCCCAAGGACCAATGGGCATAAAAGGAGATCTCGGAGTTCCGGGTGTTCCTGGTCCCACGGGACCTAGAGGCCCGCCAGGTGAGAAAGGCGAAAGAGGTGAGCCGGGCCAGTCCATCTCGGCTCCATCTCTGCTGCAGCGTCCTGTTGAAACCACAGTCAATGAAAGTCAGACAGCCATCTTAAAATGCACAACGGACGGTAATCCAGCTCCACTTGTCACGTGGTCTAAGGTGAATTCATCGCTTCCTGAGGGACGTCACGTGGTAGAGTCAAGTGGTGCTCTGATTTTAAAGAACGTTATACCTGGCGACGAGGGCTTGTACAACTGTCGAGCTCAGAATTTGCTGGGACGCGTCAACCATTCAGCAAAACTGATTGTTCAGTGTGAGCAGCTTAATCTGATTTGTCATTATTATCTGTTTGCGAGCACGTGATAAGGCAGTCAGTTGACGAAGCAAAACCATTTTTTTTTCGCAGAATTTGCATGAAAAAAGAGTTTAGTTCCAAGCGCAGGAAAACACTTTTGAGTTTCCTTATTGTCAACCAACATGGTCGCCGTGACGTGAGCTTCAAACCAGCAATTTTAAACATCTAGGCTTTTCCTTAGGTAGAAATTCTATCAATCTTCAGTGGGTATCGGGTAATTCAAATTTGTTTAAAGGTACAAAAATGTTTCATTTAGCTGGAGTGTTCAAGAGCTGAATATCTAGAATTTGTGTAGTATTTACCAGTGGCCTGGGTTTTGAGTCGGAATGTAGTCTGTCAAAATCCAATTTTAGTTTTATCGTGCTCGAACAGCACCCAGCAATGAGGTATAGGAGTTATGTTTTCTTCAAAATTTCAAGTACACCAAAGCTTTGATTTTAAGAATTGATGATTTTTCCTCGGAAAAGCTTTCTTTTTTTTTCACGATTACTTTTCGTTTGTCTTTTCCGAACAATTTAGGTTTGTGGGAAACTGCCCACTACCACTCCCCTAACTCATCATTTTGCCCAAAGTAAGAATGGTTATTAAGTGTTAATGTTAGCTTAGGGGAGGGGTAGGTGGACAGTTTCCCAGAAACGTTAATTGATCCCTTTTTTTCTTTATTTTTATCCAGTTCATCCTCAATTACGTTTGTCATCTAGCCGACTAATGGCGGAAGAGGGGCAAAATGTGACAATCGTCTGCAATGCTTCTGGTCAACCACAACCCAAGGTCACGTGGTCAAAGGCCGTTAGGAGTTTGACGAAAGACAGAACCTCCGTGGTAAAAGGAGCTTTGACAATCTGCAAAGTGACGAAGAGCGACGGTGGAACATATGTGTGCAGAGCACAAAATATTCTGAGGTCGGTATCCGTCGCTGCTCAACTAATGATATTCTCCCCTTTGCGCTTTAGAATCCGTCCTCCTCAAGTGGTGACTCCCTTGTTTGGTTCAACTTTACGATTACCGTGTGAAGCAGAGAGTGACCTGAGACCGAGAATTACCTGGACAAGGGATGGCAACTCTTCACTTCCTGTGAGCTCTTTTGTTCTACAGAAAGGGACACTTGTGATTCAAAACATTAAGAAATCGCACCAAGGATTTTACACCTGTAGAGCAACTAATGCTGTAAAAACAATGGAAGCTAAAGTCAAAATAAATTCCCCAGTTAGAGCTTCTTCCTGTTCTGAGATAAGAAAATATGTTACCAGTGTAAGCGGAAATTATCTCATTGATCCTGATGGCAAGGGAGGCCTGGCTTCATTTTCTGTTTATTGCGACATGAAAGACAAGAATGGAATCGGCGTGACAGTCATCAGTCACGACAGTGAGAGCAGGACATATGTGCCTAGTCAGAACCGTCTTCGTGATATTCACTATACAGGAGCGAGTCTGTCTCAGTTGACCAGTCTCACCAGTGTCTCCTCACACTGTGAGCAGTTTATTAAGTACGAGTGTCACGACTCGGGTTTATACCTTTACACTCCAACTTCATGGTGGGTATCACGTGATTCTGCTAGGATGACGTACTGGGGTGGAGCATCACCCGGCAGTGGCAAGTGCGCATGCGGGATGACCAACTCATGCGCAGACTCCAGGTTTGGTTGTAACTGTGATAATAATGACCATACTTGGCATGAAGACAGCGGTTTGCTCACTGACAAGACAACTCTTCCAGTAATACAGCTCTATTTCGGTGATCTTGGTGGGTCAACAGAAAAAGGCTATCACACAGTGGGAAAATTGAAGTGCTATGGCATAGCATGAACACTTGTTAACCTTAATTTTTTCACAAAATGATTTGAATAGGAATTCACTTGACGTCAGGTATCTACGACATATTGGTGGAAAAATATTATTTTAAGAGTTCTCAAATTTGTAACAGTAATTTGAAATTTCGTTATTGCGACTGTACAGGGATATAGCTGAACTCAAATTACAATGAACTAGTGATTACAGGACTTCCAGTTAGTCCTTTATCCCATAACTATTAACTGACCCAATAAAAGGGTCTGTAATTGGCGAAATAGGTATGTCAGTTCGTCGTTTCTAAAATAATGTTTCACGGCCCCGCATCTGCATCGCAGTATTATAGTTACAATTTAACACCTCTGGTCATAGACTAACTTATCAATACGGCGGATCGATTATATGATTCAAGACCGAATAGACCTTTCCATACATTCATTGGTGTTTTATTTTAATGTCAATTGATATTCCAGCCTTTTTGAAAGCATTTGCAAATTTCAATAGCCTGAATCCTAACCCCGAGATTAGGCCTAGAGGTCAATTAACCTAAAGAAACCAGAATAATCAAATGAGATTGAATAGGTCTGTCTGTCAGAATCCGGTCAGTCTTTTACTTCTTTTCACCATTATTCATTGCGAATTGTCACAGAAAAATAGAAAAAAAATAATAGCGATTTAATTTAATAGAAAATGTTTAGTGAGGGTTGACTATAATCTGTTACAATGTCTTACAAGAGAGGCTCAGAGAAATGAGATCACTTCGAAAAAATTAAGATGGTCTTTAACTACTACGTTGTCTGTGACAGACGACCGCGCGTGTAACGTGGTCGTCGTTCTTTCCTCAGCGCCACATAAATGTACAAACGGCGGGCGAAACATTCAAATTAAAAACGCGAATTAACGTGCTTGCGATCTACTGAGACTACAAAGAAAAATAAGAGACAGCTCGCAGTCTACTGTGAGAGAGTCGAAATGCAGGATTTGACTTAGCCATCCACAGAGCTTAGCCTTCGAGCACAGCAGGACGCCTTTCTCGGCTTTCCAGCCAGCCGAAGGTTGGGGGAAAGGGGCACGAAAGAAAGTTTTATACAGGGGGGCTTGGCCCGGAGGTCCAACCCCTTAGTCTTTTATTTGCCATTGTTGACAGAAAAGGTACCCTTTGGTATACTTTCTATTGATAAATGGTACCCCTTTCACATACCTTAAGTTTAGAAGTCCAATCTTTTAAATTCACTGTATTTAATAAAATACAGTCGAACCCCGCCTTACGGCCACCTCCGTAATACGGTCACCTCGTTATTACGGCCACTGTTTGTCGGCCTGGCAAAACGGCCATACATTTACTTATAAAAAACCCCCGTTAATGCGGTCACCCGTTAATACGGCCAACGGCCTCATTTTAAAATCGGAAACAGTATAGAATCTCTTATAATTTTTAAAATGCGGCCACTTGTTCGAAATTTAGAAAATTAAAATGCCAGTGACATGTCAATTTTATTGACCTTGTACTCTGAGCCTGTTCTTGTAATGTTTTGAGACTACAATATACATAAAGTGCATTTGTTAGGATTTTATAGCTAAATTTTAAAAGTGTTTTATTAACTGAGGAAAATTTTAAGTAGCTTTTTTAATTACTATACCCGATACCTTAATTCCGTATGTTTATTAATGACAACAGTTGTTAGAGAGATTTTCGTATGAACGTGACATGAAAACGCGCGAACAAAAAAGAAACAGCAAACGAACGTAAATAGAGCGATTTGATTGGTTTATCGAACGGATGCAAACGCGCGTGGTTTTTGATTGGTTAAGCGAACGCTCGGGTGAAAAAACTTCATGTCCGAGAACTTTCTAGAAACCAACCAATACTTTGCTTTAACGTCATACTACAACACGATTGGCTAATCGAACAATGCCTTCTCTATATTAGGGTTTTCTTTGGCGGGAAAACGAAGACGCCATGTTTTGTTCTTTTCACCTATTGGCTGATAAAACAAATAACGAACACTTACCGAAACCATTTTTCGAATGCGAATGCGATGTACGATGTTCGTTCTGTCATTACGGCCCTCAAGTCATAAAATTATTAAGACTGGTTTCTTTGACGTGACGCATGCATCAACAGGCTTGTAAGGATGTTCTAAGATGGAGGCAACCATACCCGACTTCGGACTACTTTAGAAAAGAATTTTAAAGTGTCTGGAAAATATTTTAAAGCTGAAGCTTTCGGTTGAGTAACTTATTCTTGTGATAACTTTTGGTGGCAAAAAGAAAAAAATAAGTCTCTGATAAGTATTATTTCGGAATGCAGATCTGGTTTTAATAACAGTGAGCTAAAAAGCATGCCAAGTTCGATTCTCTCTTTTCCTTAGAAGGAAACTGGTTGAGCAAATGCAAAACAGAGCTCGGATGTGCAAAATTTAAGAAGATTACGAAGGATTGCAATAGGGATTTTTGAAGCCTAACGATAGTTTCTCCCAGAACCTCTCAGCTTATGTAACGAATACGTCTTCAAAGACAACGTGACCACACGAAACTAACGGTAATAGGGGACGAGAACGACCCAACGTCTTTTCAAAAATTTAGATCTATTTTGTTTTAAATATAACGCTCAGAAAACCTAGGTTTTTTTTGTCGCAAAGATCTAGTAGTCGTAATAATTTTGTTGCTGTTTACAAGTTATGAGATATTTCTTCAACATGTTAAATTCCTTAGTTAAAATACGAGTGCGATTGGCAGTGCTAAACAAAAGTGCTTTGACTTTCACGACACAGTTCAACCTCGTTCTTAGGGCTTGCTCCCTTAGAAAATGGGAAAAAGCCCTGGAAACGAGGTTGATCGACACAGCTTTTTTAAAGTACTAAATATCGGGTGTACAACTTTCTTTTCGAAATTCGAACGCCTTTTCTTGTAGGCTGGAACATTCTTTACAGAAGGTTCCAAATGTAATGTTAAAGTAATTTTTATGTCGCTTAATGGATTCTGGTAAATCTAAGAAAGGCTGTTTGCTGCGGCTGCATGATTTGTCCTCGTCGTGTGGTGTTCCATAACATTCCCTGTGTGCAGAATCCACACTGATGGCCTTTTCGCTGTAAAACACCTCAACACCGTGGTGATAAGGACCGGATTTTATAGTCGGTAGGATCCAGGGAGGCAGATGAGGCACTATGTCGTCAAAATTTACAACCCTCCAACTGTTGTTGACTAACTGATCGTGTTGCAGAGCGTATTTGCAGTCGCCAACTCGTGGGCTCCCAAACGTGTATAAGATGACGTTTTGACGCGCGTCGATGTTGTAACAAGCAAGCCAAGCACTCGCCAAGGATGCTAAGGCAGCACCAAGAGAATGTCCTGTAACCCAGATCTGATACGAGGGATTCTTTGAAATTAGAGCTTTCACTTTCGGCTCCATGCACTGCCATAAATCTTCAAAGGCCGTCTTGAAATAGGCCTGAACCTTGCCATTGAGAAAATCTTGCGATGGGGTAGTGACGGACTCTAGCAATTCATCAATAAGTTGTCGCGTACATTCAGTTCCTCGAAAGGCGACCACCAACACTCGCAAAGCATGCGAAACCGCGATATATCCAGAGCACTTCCTGTCGACGAAATCACAGTTTTTTGTAACCACTGTTTGGAGTTGAAATTTGGCTGATGGCAGGTATTGATCAAGACAATGCTGAGGGTGAGATTGATCATATGTTACCGCCGAGAGAATCGCCATCTTGTACGACAATTCAGGATTATAAGACATTACGCGCCTTTCATTATCATCGTCGTAACCATTTCTTCCACAATCGCCTTTGATGAGGATAAGATAAGAGAAAATAAAGACAAAAGCAAGTCCGATATGACTATTGACACGAATATTAAAATCGTGCATTTTGTCGATGAATCTTGTTCTGTCTGATGCCGATTTAGTCCTCGCTATGATCTTAGGCTAGTAACGTTTGGAACGTCTTGAATTTTATTGTACCTGCGTAGAGCAACGCCAACCATTCTGTGACCAACTGTTTTGCTGTATCGGCTTTCCTTTTATATTCTACTGAAAGCTGTTACGGGTAGTATTAAAGTACTATGAGATCAACATAACGCTATTTTTATACGTTTTGACACTGTTGTCAATCATATTCAGCACTTCAGTTGACTGGTTCTTTGTATAGTAGAAAGTAATAAATATATCATCGTAACTTAAAAAACAAAACATACGAAAAAGAATAAGATGAAGAAAGATGGAGAAAGATACATGACTGCGTTCCTCTTTCTTTCTTTAATTTCGGTTTCGTCGAGCGGACTCTACTTGGTTTTCTGATTCGAATTCATGGTCATCTGGTCCACTGCTTCTACTATAGATGGCTTTCACAGTGACGTCATCAAATTGTAAAGTCAAAATAGGGAGATTTTACGAATTCTTATTTACCATGTTTACACTAGGTTGAAGATAAACAAAAAGTAAATCTTTGTAAAAGTTTTCATTCCCGTAGCATGTTTCATTTCGAAAATACAGCAATTTGAACTTCCGAGTTTTCACAGTGCGTGACACCAAAATAGGAATGCTGTCTCGTTGAAAGAAAATATCTCCTCTTGATTTGCAGCAGTATAACTATTCCAAGTATTAGAAGATATTTTTATGCGCACGTATGCTAGTTCTCGAGTGAAAAGAAGGAGCTTTTATAGAAAAAGTGTACTCCAGATGTTTTTGTTGATTTTCGGCGGCCATATTGGTGCACCAAAACTGTGCACCAATATGGCGTCTCCATACAAAGCTCTACAAAGGTGCGTGAAACGTTTCGGTAAATAACTCAGAAACTGTAGCCACAAAGCTGAGACTTGGAAAAATTGTTTAAAAATTAGTCTTTAATAGCATTTCATTTTTTTGGCTTCTTCCACTGGACGCCCGTTTCCAATTTACCTTTTTGTTGCGTGGCAGTGAAAACGATCTATAAATATATCTCACTAATCGATCTTCCTACAAAGATGTAAGTTGTCCAACTAAGATCTTTAATTTTACAGTTGCATCAGGGATTTAAGAGTCACAAGTTTGTCAGTCCGTGGATAAAAAAGGCCAATTTTTTTAAAGAACTAATTGTTGAAACAAAATCCCCTTGAGCTCCGCCGCACTTCTTAGAAGTTCTTAGACAGGAGATTGCAGGTCGTCATCAAATCACGAGTCAGCCTTGACCTACTCCAAGTTGTGTACCAATGCCAAACTCGTGACTTTTAGTGCCGTCGTTTTTTACTTTCAGTCTCCGATAATTCTGTGCCGTAAAATTATGTGCAGTCTTAACTAACATATTCAGTAATTGTTTATTCGTGATGCTTGTCTTTAAAGAAAAACATATAAGGAGGATAGTGACGATATAATACAGTGCCTTTCTAAGACCCCCAAAATAGCCGAATTTCCCAGCATCAGTATGTGCAGTCTAAGCTTACATTGTTGAGTTATCGTTTATTCGTGATCTTGAAACAAAAAAAAAGAAAATGGAAATAAATAAATAAAACAACAACAACAAGCCCCCCAAAAACAAAAAAACAAAAAGCGGAGAGGGAGAAAAATAACCGATATGTATCAATTTCGCTAAATAACAGAATAACAGAATTGAACAGGGCCAGTTATATATTTAGGGGGGATGGTTTACCGATGATATCACTAAAAAATGGGCTAGTTTCACAGAAATTAACGTCCTCAATACACTAGATTGATACAAACTATAAACAATCAAAGCAACACGACTTTAAGATTATAGCCTGTTAGCATTGTAAGTTTATAAAGTGCTCCTCTTTGTGCGGATGCATTCCAAGACTGCTTTCTTTGCTCATGTTTACTCAGAAGTCTTTTTAAAGAACGTGAGCATATTGCCAACATAGCCATTGCTTTATATGGTCATCGAGAAAAACACTCAGATAAGCCTTACAGCAGGTTAAAGCTAATCTCGGTAAATCCCGATTAAACCACATTGGGAAACATAGGTATTTATAACTGAAGTGCGTGGGCTGTTTTGAAGTGGTCCATCATTCCTGCCATGATATAAAGGGGTCAAGTAACGACCTCGGCGACAGCAACAGAAAATTGAACAAAAGTGGAATGGTTAATAATAAAGGCTGGTTTTCACTAGAGACGGAGTCGGATAGGAGTCATAATCAGAAGCGTAGAACTTTTAACGATCTAGTGAAAACGGCGTTCCGATTCTGTTTACGACTCCGTCGCTACACTAGGTTGTCGGAGTCGCAAGCAGAAGCAGAAGAACTAAACCGATCACAAAGCTTGAGAACTTGCATTGTGATTAGTTTATCCTTCCGCTTCTGCTTCAAACTCTGACAATCAGCTGGTTTTCATCAGATCGTAAGCTACAGAGTCCTGAGCGGAGTCGGAAGAAAAGTGATTCTTCCGTCCGCCTTAACCCTCGGCCTACCTTCAACCAGGGGGAACTGGAAGCTAGTTTGCGTTCCTAGCTTGGTTACTAAGCAGCATGGCCAACCTCGTCCCCAGGGTCTTCTCGCTTTCCAATATGGCGGCGGCAGGAGAGAAGACCCTGGCACACAGCAGAAATCACGTGACTGATTTGTCCACAGAGAGTGGAAATTTATTCAAAATGGCGGCCAAGGTAAAGACTGAGAGGATCTGGGACGAGGTCTTGAGACTTACGAAAAACAAACAAAATGGCGGCAAAGGCAAACGTAAGAGAAGCTAAAAATATGAAAGAATGCACTTAAAAGCCACAGGAATACGGTAGAATGATATAGCGATCTTATTTTCTGTTCAATGACCTTCATTTATTTTAAGCCTAAACGTTCTAGCGTACACGGCACTTAACAACTGTCTACAACTTTAATAATTTCTGGATAGCGGTCTTTCTTCACTGTTTTCTTTTTTTGCCTACCCTGAGTGCCAGAGGTTCAGTTTTCTTCTTTCGTGAAAGGGGGAGCTTTTTCTAACCGTGAGGGCAATTTATTTCATCTTAGGAATTTCGAGAACACACCTCTGAAGCCAGGAAATTTTTTGTCATGACGCCCTAAAACCTCTTCCGCTCCGAAATTCAACAAGGCATTAAATTGAGTCGCAGACACTTTACCGAATACTACGAAAAGTTATGTCAGTTTTGTTACAGGTCTTCGTGAGGTTTTTGACTATTGTTTTCTATCTGTACACATTTTTACTGAACTCTGATATGCAAAAAACAATTTTTTTTTCTGAAAACAAGAACTAGAGAACACTATTTTGTTAATATAATTTGAGGAAACTTTGGTTGAAAATTAAACAGTTCCTTGTTCAGTTTGGATATTTTGTCACTTGATCTGGTACAGGTAATAAAATTATTGTCATCCCTCATCTACTTTACAGTTTCTAGACTTTCTTATTGGCTTTTGATATCTAACCCTGTTCACAATGCTTCCGGGTAATATTTATTTAATCTAGCAAAGACGCTGTCATTAGTTCCCCACAAAAAAAAATGCCAAGTAAAAAAAGCCCAAGGACAAGAAGGTTGGAGGTCAAGCAGCTGAGGATCAAAAACAAATCCGAACTTCCAGCTGGTGAATAAACCATCCTGGATCGGTCCTTACAAAGTTTTACAGTTGTCATTGATTGATAGTCTTTTATTTATTAGTGAAGAATAAGAAAAGCGGGGGGGGAGGTGGAATGGGGGACTTATTGTTAAAACTTTCATCCACTGAAAAGGAGGGCTTATTTGAGAGAGGGAGCCTTAATAGAGGATTTAAGATGCTCTTATTATTGTTTTTTTTGCCTCTCAGATGTAAAAAAAAGCATTAACCCCGCTTCAATAGCTAGCAAAAGGTGAAGAATGCTTCCATTGTTTGTAATATAGCAATCCAAAATGTATTTTCCACTTTGAAGTAGATTTGATTTTTAGAGCAAAAACTTTCTTAATCCCTCATGACTTTGGTTTATTTTACATATTACTTGGGGCTGCACTTTGCCATTGCAATGTGCAAATTGACTAAAGGCTAGACTCCAGTTGTTCAAAAATTTGATTGTCCTATCTGAGTCATGTGCACTGTAAAATTTCCTATCTGATTTGGAGATAATAGATCCTTTAAGTCAAACATGCTTTGCTCATCAGATGGGCCATTTCGTACTCTAATTGAGACATGACTTGGTAGTGGTGTGCTGATTATCGCTCATAATCTATCATTGATCAGAAACCTAAAGCAAAGTGAGTATTGCTTATACAAATGCTCAATTGATTGTTGTGGAAAATTCACAAAAACATTGTTGACAAATAAGGACATTAATACACCTGTGTTGTCTTTTTGATGGGCTCTTAATGTAGTTTATATGATGTTTAGTTGGTTTTTAAAACTATGTGACAGATAAGCATCGGCTTGCAGGGTAGGTTTTTTGTTTTGTTCACTTACAAAATTATTTTCAGTGTTGAAAGTGGCACACAGGGGTCACAAATCTATAATCTACTATAATCGATTATCAGTTTAATAGTTGGGTTAATCTGATTATTTCTGATGATATGATTGTGATACAGACACTATGACTAAGACTAACCAACACCTTAAAGTAGACTTTGGAAGTATTTAAGCCAGCACATCTAACAGCTGCCACCTCACAGCCCAACACCTAAACAAGCTAAAAGCCTTGCCTTGTCCCTGTGTGGCATTTTCCCAGGCCTTCTTGGTCAATTCATTTCGGTGATGTATCTTAGGCAAACTGGAGGGAAACTGTTTCACTATTTCACTTGGGACCACGTGACGTGAGACTCATTGGCCGTGACTAGGCAACTAAAAGCTCACTATGCTACTGGGGACTCTAGCGCACAACACTTCAAAAGCCTTACATCCCTACATGAAAAATCCCATGATCAAGACGCTGCAGGCCCCTTCCGCTCTTGTTTATTCAGTGGATAGTGATATATGCACCCTTTGAAGCAGTTTATTTTTTTAAATCCAAGTTTTAGAACTGAATTATAGCTGCTTCATAATCATACCCAGTTGGTTTTGGAATACTATAATGCCAGCCACTATTTCACCTGGTCCACAAACCCCCTTTTCAAGCATATAGTGACAAGAACAACATGTACACTTAGCCTACAGTAATTAGAAGCTCAATTAACAGGTTTTGGTTTGACAGAAAACATATTTATCTTAGGATCACTGTCACCCTATGTAAGGGAATCCGGAATCTGGGAAATTTTTCTCTTGGGATCTGGAATAAAGGTCAAGTACTCTAGATCCCACTTATAATTGGAATCCGGAATCCAAGTTCCACTGACAAAGAATCCAGAATGCAGTATCCATGGTGTAGAATTGAGAATCCAAGACTGTCAGATTTCCTTGCATGGGCTGATCACTGTTTTCAACTTGATAAAATGAAAAGACATCATGTGCTTTCATTATTTTATTTTTGCAACTAGAAAGAAATCCCACAAGCTTCAAACATTAATATGAAAGTTTTTCATTTCTGAGAAAAGGAAACAGTTTATTTTCCTAAGTCTCTGTATTTAGCTGTATTTTACTGCCAATGAAATGAGCAAATAATAATAAATTATCATCATTGTGACACTGAAAACTGAATAAATGAAAAGTCAGGATTAAAAATATCAAAGAATATCGACACTATGTTTGGCTTCAATTTTTAGTTTTGTTTCGACATCTGCATCTCTCACTCCTCATCCCCCTTCAAAATCACCGTGGAAAATATTAAAAGAAGGCCAGGTTAGGCCCATGCATGTTACGATCAAATGAAAAAAAATGTTTCACTCGACAAAAAACTGCTGAGACAAAGCACAGATTATGCAAGATTTCCGTATAACCCCATACATTAATAATATTATGCATACAGCTATTGTTCTAAGAAAACAAAAGGCAGAACAATACTAAACCTTTACAAACGGACAGCTAAATTTATTGATAAGCTGAAGCCTTGCAAGTATTCTTTCACATATCGGGAATCAAAGAAACAAATCTTTAGTAATTTAGAATCGAACACACAAACCAAATAGCACGAGCAATACCTCTACGCCTCATAATATTCCCAGCGATTACCATTTCAGATATCACTATCTTCGAATCTTTGCCTTCCAACGGTACAGTCACAGTTTTCCGAACAATCAGACCTGAATTCTGTCCACCATTTCGGTCTCAAACACTGAAGAAAGCACTTCTCAGCCTCTACGAAGCCCTCAAAGGATAACCATCTTTGTTTTGGAATGAATAAACCAATGAGAGCGCACGTATGAACGCGCAACAGAATGCACCAATCAGCGATCGTTTTAGTTCGCTGTGTGCCAGGGTCTTCTCTCCTGCCGCCGCCATATTGGAAAGCGAGAAGACCCTGGGGACGAGGTTGCAGCATGGCAAATTCATTCAAAATGGCGGGAGAAACAAATCCTCGGTGATAAAGGAGATTTCTGACAACAAAGCACGTTATAATGCAAACTTTGGACGTCTATAACAAGGAGGAAGGAAAAATTTGGCAAAGGAAACCATCTCCGTCTCCAGAGGAAGGGTGAGATGGTATTTATCTGGTGTTTGAATCACTCCAGCTCGGCTGCTCAAAAATAAGTTAACTTAAGCTTTTAAATGTTTTCGTGTCATTTGTTCATTTCTAGTTTAATTGTCTCCGTAAGCCATTCCACTACCAGTGCCTTTTCATTACAAGGAAGGAATATCAGATTCCTTCGAACAGCGTTCAATACAACTGGTGAAGCGTTCGCCGCTGGTGATCATCAAGGAAACATTTTCGTCTTCGACTTAGGGAAAAATAGGTAAGTGAATCGAAATTAAAAATCAAGTTCTAATGAACAGCGGAATGAACGATCGCTAAGCTTGTAAACCTGCCCAATGTGTTTAAATACAATTGTTATCAGGTAGAAATTACGTTAAGCGTCTGCTTCCAATTATGTCTTGATTATAAAGATGCTACTTCAGTATATGTACCAAAATTTTCTGAGATACGCAGGCACTACCACTTCACAAATCTTCAGATTGTTTTGAATACCCAAAAAATCCCTACTTAAACTAAGCCACCTAAAAAAATGCTCACCAAATTTCCTACCCCAAAAAATCCAGTAATCGAAAATTTCAAACCCCCAAAAATCCTTCTATCATCCTCGTTACTTGAAATATGGAGTACATGTACCCTTCCTGGGTATATACAGTGTACTCAGACACCTCTACATATGTATTAAGTGGACTCTATTAAACTTCCTGTGGGTGTCTACTTAACCCTTTAAGCCCTAATATCCACTTACAAATTCTCCATACATTTCCTTAAAGAATTGGTAGAGAGATTCCTTGGTTGATCATTTTATTTAATAATTCTCATACCCTTTTCTCTTGATTGTGTATTCAAAAGATATTGTAAGGAGAAAATCAATGTTGGTCACTCTTGGGACTTCAAGGATTAATACTGGTTTTGCTGTGTTATTAAAAAAAATTGAACCACAGGAATGAACCAGATCTGTAAACTGCACAAACTTGATTTATTCACTTTCCTCCTTCAGATTTTCTTTGATTCACAAAACAGGAACACCATGTACTGCCATTTCCTTTTGTCTCCGGAGAAAAAATGAAGTACTTGTGGCCCTTGCTGATAACTCATTAAGGTGCTATGATATAGGTAGGTATTGGACAGCTTACAGCACTCATGCCAGGAAAAAGTGAAGATCGGCTTTCTCACACACTTGTCAATGAACCGTTGAGCATCAAAGAGCTGTTCATCAAGGACAGTGGGCCAGTTTCAGCTGATGGTAAACTTGCCAACAGTTGGCTGTCAGTTCTGGTAATCTTAGATCTAAAAGTAATTGTTGATTATTGGCCATGTTGTCAGTTTCAATGTACAGTGTACCTGTTTGTGATATTTCCGTACTTTGTTAGTTTGAGGTTGTCACACTGTCCCCCACCACCCTTCCCCCCACTTCAAAAAAAGTTCTTTCCAAACTCTTAATTGAGCTCACTGGCTTATAGCCAGTAATTCTCTTTGCTATTGTCTGCATAAGAATGAATGAATGTAAGGTCATTTCTATATATTGTTCTTGTATGTACAGTAACACGTGACCTTTGGAGCCGAAGGGGCTTGGTTCTATACCTGCTATCTCCCATTTTTTTTACTCTGTTTTCTAAAGTATTGTTATGACAAGGAGGAATTTGATACTGATTGTTCCTAGAGCTTTTTGAGAAAGTTATTCTCTGTTATTTTAAAAATGTAAGGTGTTTGCATGCATGAGGAATGGTCCTTCAAATACCATATTACTGGAAATGTGCTCTGTTTTTGACTTTTTATGATTCTTGAATTGGTTTAGCAAAATTAATTTCTTTACTATTTCTTTCCATTCGTAACTTCCTTATGTGTTGATTGTTTTTTACTAGTAATGAATATTTTGTAATCATTGGAAGGATTAAACATAGGAAATCACAGTGTGGAAAAGTGCAAATTTTACTATGTAAACATCCAATTAAAATGTCACAAAATATATGCTTTGCATAATTTCAAAACAGATGGCATTATTATAAATTATTACAGTAGTCCCAGAACCGTATCTGTAAAAGTTTTAACTTCGCCTGTGGCCACCAAATGAACCTTACCTCCTATAAGGCACTTGAAGCATGTAACAAACAGTGACAGTGCCAATTAGACGTTGCTACACAATGTGACTACTTTTAAGAACGATTTTGTTTAGCGTGCACATGATTTTTGCACAGAGTATTCATTGCCAGTAAGTCTCAGGGGACTATTTTTTAATATACACTGTAATAGGAACTGTTAAGGCAATGAGTGTATTGAACTAGTCGTGATACCTGCACAATCCTAGCAAGGCTAGACCTGAGAGGCCCTTGGTTGTTCCGACATTTGAGATTACATATCCCTTCTCTGTGGGCAAGATCAGGACTGGCTTGAAGTTGAATGTAGATTTGCTACTGCTAAAGTGTACATAATGTACTCCTGAAAAATTAATTATCTGACTTTCCCCCGCTTCACATACAGTCAACCCACTAATAATTAGTGGGTTGACTGAGGCGGCCATAGAAATTAAGTGTCCGTATTAACAGGGTGTCTGCATTAAGAGGGTTGAATTTAGAGAAAAGTTAAGAGGGCTTTCTTTCCTCAGGGACAAAGCAAGCTGTCTGTAATAATGAGGTGTCTGTATTAAGCAGGTGTCTGTAAAGGGGGTGTTGATGACTGTACTTCCAGTAAGTGCTAGTTTAGTTGAATTAATTGGCTTTACTATTCATCCCATTTTAGAGTCTCATGAATTAGTAAGCTGGATGCGAGGTGATGAATCGTCAATCCACAGTATATCAGTTCATGCTTCAGGTCGTTATGCACTTACGTCATCTAACTCTGTAGCTCAACTGTGGGACCTTGATACTTTTTCTCGCAAGAGGACACTGAATGGAGCACAGACTGTTGGAATCCAACAGGTCAGGATTTACTTGTACATGTACCATTAATTTGTTTTGCTTTGTTTTTAACCTGTTGCCACTTTTTTTATTAGTGATTTTTTTCAATTATTATGTACCATTCATACTTGTTTAAGATAGGAAACAGTGATACATGTATCAGGTTTCTCGACATACAATATATTTGGTAGTTACCACTGAATGCAGTTAGAAAAGCAAGGAGTGGTTGTCTGGAGAAGAGATGCAGAGAAGGAGCAATGCTACACAATACCTGTAGCTGGTTTTACGGTTTGTAGGATAGGTTCACAGGCAGACTGATTCACTACTTTTACTGTCGCTCAACAACAATACCAGGCTTCTTGATGATGAGGGGAAGTTACACTGTAACATTCTCTATAATTCCTTTTTTTCTCAGGTCCTTTTCTTACCACTGAGTAACACCATTGTCACATGTTTCAAAGATGATAGTTTGTTTGTGTGGGATTCAGAAACACTCAAGTGTAAATTTCAGTTGCCAGTTCCACCACAGGAGAGCAAGCAGCATCATTACAGGGCCTTAGCAACCCCTAGGGATGGAAGGTTGCTAGTTGCTGGGGGAAGGTGAATCCTCTATGAGATTATTTTTGCTAATTATTGCATTTTGATAGCTTATACATGCACTGTGTAGCTACATGTATTTAAAATTTGTACAGTAGATCTACACCTTCCAAGAACTTTTGATCATCCGTAGTCTCAGAACTGAAGATACATGTAACATGTTCAAATTAGTTTACAAGTTTTCACCTACTGCTAAATTTGTTTTCATCTTTGAAAGTACATCTTTTCAAAGTACAGAATAATATAATGATAATTAGCCAGTTATCTCCTGTTACCATGTTTTGGTTGAGTTGTACCTGACCATAATTGTACATGTTTTTTGGAAAAAAAATCTCTTCAGATTTTCACGTATATGTATAGGATTGATGTATGAATTCATGACTTACTTGTTTTATGCATGTTAGATTTTGAATGTAAAAATTTTGTACATTTGTATATCACCGATGTTCTGTCAATTTGCATGTAATTGTAATCATTATTGAGTGTCATTTCCAAATCACTTGACAGAAAATTGTAATGATAAATTTTCTTTGTACATGTAACTATCCAGATCTCGATTTCTCCATGTGTGGAGTCTAGAGAACAAGAGTCTTCTTCATGTCATTCAGCTTCCTGCAAAAGTGCGACTTGTAAAGCAACTAGAGTTCATAAACAACAGCTTTGATGGAGGCACAAGTCAGGTAATAGATTGCATGTGCCACAAATATTAATACATGGTCCATACACATTGAAGACAGTGTGTCTAAAATACAGGTCACTTTTCCACAGGTCAGAGTAGGGGTCAGCATGCTACAGATAAGTGAGCAGCATTAAAAGTGTCTCCTAGCCCTAATCTCTTTAACAAAAATGCTCTATTAGATCCAGGGGAATCTGTTTGGTTTGGTAATTTATCAATGGAGCAGTGACCTGTACTCTTGACCTGTGTCATGTGACCTGTACTTTAGACAGACAACATTGAAGTCTGGTGGCATTTCTTTGCTGGAATTGGGTTCTAATTCTCACCACATGTTTCTCTTCTCCTGCATGTCAATGAGACTGTCATTCTATAAAAAGGTTTACACTGGGTTAATGATAATAATGTTCTTGTTGTTGGTGGTGGTGTTTTTGTTCACTCCAAATACTTACAAGTCTACAACGCCTGTAACTTTTGTTAATATTAGCAAGGTTAAGGATCCTGACTGTTTTACATGTAACTGGGTAAATACATCTATCAAACAGTAAAAGGCAGAGGTGATCATGATTGCTAATAAACATAACTTGTATCAGATTCAAGTGATAAAAACCTCAATTCTTGTACCTGGAAAGTCTAGCAAGCATAATATTCTAGCTGGTGAAAAAAAATGGTTTCAAGTTGTCATCACTGCCTTTTGCTGTCAACACTCTAGAGTGTAATGCTTCAGTCTCTCTCGATTGTAATTGAACTCTTTTATCAGACCCTAGGTGTGTTGTCTCAAGATGGCCTCCTGCGTTTTATTGACATTCATGCTTGCAAGCAACTGTTTGAAATAGGTGGTGCTGATGAGGTACTGTATCCTAATGACAAAGTTTTAATTTGCTCTCCTTATTTATCTTTTTTTTATAATATTATTTGTCTTTTTTTCTGGACTTGGCTTGCTTTTCCTCTACATTTGTAGTCCTAATGCTGGCCCTTTATCTTTCCTATTTTTATGAGCGTGAACTTCTGTCTTTTATTCATTTTACCCATCACTATTAACTGTGTCATGTTTGCTATTTAATACATGTAGCACTTCTCCCCAGCAACAAGCTAAGCTAATTTTACATGTACATGTAAACAAAAATGCACGTTGATTTCCCCCCTTCCCAAAATGTCTTTGATATCATTCTCTTTTGGGATGACTGTAATACCCAGGAGAAATTGAAAACAATGCTTTTGAAAATTATTTTTTGGGTAAACAAGGTACATTATGGTTTACATGTATGTGAAAATGGTGAATACAAAATAATTAATGAAAATAATGTTAAAATCAGTGTAACCAGCCCAAATGTACACCGCCGTTGTTTTAAAATGTCTTTGTCTATACAATGTCATGCAGATGATTAGTAACTTCAGCATCAGTCCCAACGGACGGTATGTTGCTGCTGTAATGGACAATGGAAACATTAATGTCTACAGTGTTCCTGCGTTATCTCAACACTTTACCAAGGTAATTTGTACAGAGCCGTGTGTGTATTGCCGACCTATAAAAATTAGGGAGTTTTTGCAACGGCGACGGCGACGGCAACGGCAACGGCAACGAGAACGTCAAACAGCAATAGGTTTATTAAGCAAAACAACAAGTTTGCACGTGCATCACGCTTTTTTGTACATTTCTTTGCCGTTTCTGCACGACTACGAAGCGAAAATGCCTAAATTCACGTTTTATGGAGGACGTAACAAGCGACGACGAAACTTTCTTTCTCTTTCTAAACTGGGGAGCGGTCCCCAAGAAATCAACTCCAGCCAAATTTGGCTACATTAGACATTTTCAGGAAATTGGATAAAAAGCGACAAAGTTTGAAAAAACGCCAATTCATTTTAAAAGTAACGTGTTCGCTGCCGTCGCTGTTGTCGATGCTAAAACTCCCTATCATTGTATGATGTTCCTGGATGCCTATTGCATACCTGTACCATGTGTGCTTTTGTAACCTGATAGATGTATAAGAAAGTTTAGTTCTTGAGTCGCCATTTTTGGCACTAGGAACCATCTTGATACATCGCAAACAGTAACAAAAACTTAACCACCATCGTGCATGCTTGACAAGTTTGACAATCAGTGGAATAGAAAGTGGAATAAAATAAGTGCAGATATTAGATTGAGTTCTTGATTTATCTTTGCAACAGTACCATAATTATCATACATAGTAGGACAATGATAATTTTCTGGTAAGAAGAACACACGAATCATACTAGTTGTCCGGGACAGCTGAATGTACATGACTACCAGATAACATTTCTGCTCACAGTGTCCCATGGACAAAAGTCCAGGCAAGTCATCTTTAAAAAAAAAATAATTCACTGGCCTACTAGGCGAGGATGTAATAGCCTCTGGGCAAGCAAAAATTTTTTCAAGAGCCCTGTTTTAGGGCTAGTTCAGTACTCTGTTGGACATTACTTTCTTTGCACGCTGCATTTTTTGACATTCTCGTTGCCGTCTACGTTGTGACGTCTTAAAATCTCTGAATACGTCACGTAGAGGTATATGAAGTTAATAAGTCTCGTTTATTTTTTATTTTTTTAGCTGTAATTATATTTCACAAGAAAAATTATAAGTACACTGTAACATGATTCCAATTTTTTAACTTTAGCAACTGACCATCCGATGTAATATCATCCGATGTAATATCACATTACTACATTATTACAATGTACAGGGTGCAAAGAAAGCATTTACTAGCAAAGAAAGCATTTACTAGCACTTTTTTTGATAAGCAACATTGTTTTTAGTTTTTTTTTTGGTGATTTGAACGAACTTCACTTGCCCATGGAGCAAGTTAAGAACGGAATTCGTTAGCCCAGTAGCAAAATCCACTAGCCCCGCGCTATTGGCAACGCCCTTCTCTGCTGTATTAACATCTAGTAAAGTGAAGGTCACAGTTATGTATGTTGCTTCTGCTTTATTACAGCCACCCCCACCTCTGGTAAAAACTGTCTGGGAAGAGAGACCATCATCTCGGCAAAGTGGCAAGTCAGGTCGATCACTTGGAAGTATCATGACAAAGGTTGGAGGAACAGCAAAAAGGAGTAAGGTCAAGTCTCCAACCAAAACAACTGCTCAGCGTATTGATGTGTCTGCATCTTGGACCGGTCCAGATTCAGGAATTGAGGTGTGGTGCCATAAAGTTTTTTTATTATTATTTCAAACTTTTATTAAATACTCCACAGCGTTACAATACTGAAGTTGCCTTGCATTGCTCAACATTGCATTACAATACATTACAAATACATTACATTACATTACACCATGAACTTTAACACTAAAGTAACTATACAAAAAGAAGAACGTTCGGAGTACACACGTTATTTGGGGACAGAGTCCAAAGGCAGAGCCCACTTCTTAATGAATTTGTCCATTTTATTTGTTTTAACACACATAGACTTTTCTCTGTTTCATACTTAATTTTAACCTTTGGTGAAAACTAATAAAGGCCGTTACACGTGGAAGAGTCTGATTTCTTCTTCAACCTTTAAGTATAGTTAAGCGATCAGTATCAAATAATTAGGCAAAGGTCAATTTGTATATAATAATCCTGTAGTAACGTATGTTGCCATAATCATTTCACTCCTCACGGGAGATATGAACTCAATAAATTGACCTCGCTCCCAATGTGTGGCTTCATAGCTCAGTTGGTAGAGCAACGCACCGGCAAAGCGGAGGTCACGGGTTCGAATCCCGTTGAAGCCCTGATTGTTTTTTCAGGCTTCTTCTTTCCAATTGCTTAAATTGGAAAATTTACTGCGATGATCATTCTTCACTTTCAAAAACAATCAGGCAACCTTTTTATGAAGTTTTTATTTAAGGAGAGTTCTGAGGCAACGTTTCTTGGCCTTCTCTTTTTAAGTTTAAAACTTCACAAAGAGAAAATCATTTATTGTGAGGAAGCTACATGTACATGTAAGAATTATTTGATTTAGACTAGTGCATAGTTTTATGTTGTGATTCAATTTTATTCTTGGTTTAAATGAATTTAATCTTTATCAAATATCATCATATCCTCGGCTCAAACAAAGGAAAATATAACTTAAACACAAGTAAAATTGAATCACAAAATGTTTTTCCTCGAATCGAAAACAATCCGAAAAAGTTCAAACCCTGTTAAGTTACAAACAGCAAGTTGATAGTCTCAGTGTTTTACACCTAGAACTGGAAGTACTTATATAAATTAAAGAGTGGTATTGTCCCAAGTTCAAACAAAGTTACCTCTTGGACTTTGAAACATTGTGTTATGGCGTTAACCGTATGCTCATGTTTACATGTATACATGATCTCAACTGCATTTTTTACATACCGAACTGTTTTACACAGACTGAACTGCCAGAAGGCCTCAATCAAACGAGACTCAAGTCAATTCTTCAAGGTTATGGAGAATATCCTGCTAAATACAGGTACAGACAGTTAAAAGATGACTTGAATTGAGTTATTGCTACGTGATAATATCATGTACATAAATATTGCTATAATGCAACCCTTCAGTGTTGGTACTGATGCTTTAGCAGCTGACTCAGGACAGTAATTTTATGGCATTTTTTGGCAATTTTTTCGGTGAATTAGCAGAAATCGGCCCCTCCATCAGGAACCCACTTGTAGTGTAACCGTTGTTTTCACTTTTCAGGCGAGAATTGTTTTCCTTCGCAGCCATTCGGCTTTACAGCTATCTCGTTGGGTCATCTTTTTTCGAAGGAGAACTATTAAATTCAGAGAAACAAAGTCACGTCACCAAATCTTGGTATCAAGTTACTAGTAGTGACGTTTCCGATTGAAACTGTCGCATCTCTCAGGTTTACGAGTTACTGCAATGTATAGCGTACGTCGCTCGTTTTGCTTCAATAACTTGTTATTTGTTAATTAAACTTTGTTTACTACTAAACAAACAGTTAGTTAACAACAGCAGTGTGCTAACTGCACTAATTACAATACACAATAACGAAAAGAAAAGGGAAAAAACTTGAAAGGTGGCAACCTGGTAGGTGAGCACAATTTTTCCTTTAAGGGACTAATGAGAAAATTCAGTAACGAGCAGTGCGAAGGAGAAGTTTCAAGAATGTAATATATGCTAAATCATGTTGAAACGATACAGTCTTAAAAGCGAGCAGGTCATTCAGGGATTGGTGCAATTACTCTTTTGCCTACGGCTTGTCGAAAAAAAAATAATGTTGAAGAGAGTGACTTAAGGATACCACTTCTTTCAAAAAGAAAAAAGACTCGAGGACCTTCAACCTTCCAACCTTTCCACTATGTGAACTAAATTACGCCACTACTCTGGGGGAATAACCACACATATTAAAAAACAAACAAACAAAAAAAAAAAAAGAAAAGAAAAAATACAAAGAAGTGCAACTTGCTGGCATATATTGTTTTTGCAGGATGTTCATTTGGCGGTCACTTCTTAAACTTCCCGAGAACCATGCAGCTTACAGTAGCTTAGTAGACAAAGGAACACACACTGCTTTTGCAAGACTGCATGAAGAATACCCAATAAAGAGCAGGAAACTTCTTAGAGTGCTTCAAAGGTTCGTACTGACCATTAACAATCTCCACAAGTCACATACACTATAGACTACGGCAGTCCCTAATTTTCGTGAGAGATTGTAGAGCAAGCAAAATATGCGAGCATGCGTCAAAATCAGCTCCCGCCAAAAGGTGAAACACTTTCCTTAGCCTGCGTTGCTGCGGGATTTGTCACTACCTTTCATTCCACAGGTACTGTTTTGTTTTTTTTAAGCTTGCTCCGCCAAAACAGCACTCCTTCACTCTGATCCCGCTAGCGTAGAAAGCTGGACTTCCATCTATGTATCACCTTCGTCGTGAGTTGCGTTTTACAAGCACGTGTGCGTACATGTATGTTGCTCGCTTTACTATCTCTGGGAAAAAAAGAGTAATCCCCTTATTCGTGGTCCCTGTACATTTTGAATGTACCCAGCAGCAGGCAGTTTATTGCAGTGTAATCTGTTATCAATATTACAACGATTGATTTTTCAATGTCGCAGAAAAGTCACTGGTTTTGCAAAACGTAAGGAAATTTTCTTTTCAGGTTACCCCTAATAAAAGGCTTCGATCAAATGAGTACATGTCCATGTAATCCCCTTACCCAATCAAACAAGCCCCACCCAGCCTCCCATCCCTGCTTTCAAGGATTTGCTCTGTTTGCTGAACGAGTAAACTTTCATTAATGCCCAGTCTACTAACTACAGTGGAACCTCGATATAACGAAGGGCTAAGGGACTGGCACAATTTGTTCGCTGTAACAAGTTTTCCGTTATATCGAGGGTTTTTTTTCATATATTTTAATATTACTGGGGTAAAGAAAATCATTTGTAAATGAGTAATAACTATTTTTTTTAAAATTTGTTTTGTAGAACATTATCAGCATTGGCCCACTGGTCTTCCATATTTGGTGAAGTTGATTACCTTGCTCTTTTGTCCTTTCCATTTGTAAAGCTGTTCCAGAACAATCAATTGATCTGTTTTGAGATGATAGCAACGATCCTCAGTATGTTATGTTATATCTTCTTACAGTAATACTTTAGCCCCACACTCTGCCTCAAACTCTTGAGATTCTTTTTTATAGCCAGTTTTGTTGCCCACGTTATCTTCTTTCTTTCGCATGGAATTGTGGCTGCTTAACGTGGCTCGATATAGTTTTTCAAGGTCAATACCTCTCAAGTTTGAGCGTAAACTACGTCGCCATAAGCAAAGATTTGGAAAAATCGACACCAGAGTTGTATTAGATAAAGATGAAAATTTGTTATGATCAGGGTTGCAATTGCATTGGAGTTGTCATAGCAACGAAATGACGCCATTGCCTATTTCACTTGCAGCAGTATTTCTCGGCACTGGGAACTGTTCTTCCAAAATCGTTTACTGGAGCTTTTTCCTACAATAGCCGCCTCGGTGTTCGTGAAGTTTAAGCGAAATCTGTAAGAGCGTTATCGAGATATTTTGGGAAGAAGTTTTTATGTTTAGAAATACGGTAAAAAATGGACAATCTTGATGTTCGACTGTTACCTGTACTAAACGAAGCGCTTTTGACATGCAATTTCACCTCATAGTTCTTTCAATCGTTTTAAAAACGTGTGTGAAAGATCATGGAGATACCTCCAGCCGATTGCTAGAAAGAAGGATTTGATTAGTATGTATCAAGGCGCTCTTTTTAGCGGTAATGTAAACATTTCGGTCTACTTTAACAAATTAGCGAATAATTTTTAAACCGCTCGATAAATTTTTTAAAAAATTTAAGAATCTTGAGATTAATCGTCCTTTTATATGACCTCTTAGTTTCAAGATTATTGATATATTGTAAGGCAGTAAAATAAGGGCTTGAATTCGCTAATATTTTGTCAAGAGTTTTGTGTTTACAAGTAATAGCCTCTCATTATTCAGGGGTATTGTCTCCAAAATTCATATTTTCGTGCACAACAATAGCTAGCATTTTTGCATATGTCAAATGCATTGTTAGTTACTGCTGTTCACGTGAAAATGAAACCTTGACACAATACCCCTAAATAATCAGAGACTCACACTTGTAAACACAAAATTTCTGGCAAAATATTAGCGAATTGTAGCCCTTATTCTACTACCTTACAATACATCAATAATCTTGAAACTAAGAGGTCATATAAAAGGACGGTTTATCTCAAGACTCTTAAATTTTTAAAAAAATTCATCGAACGGTTTAAAAATTATTCGCTAATTTGTTTAAGTAGACCGAAATGTTTACATTACTGCTAATAAGAGCGCCCCGATACATACTAATCAAATCCTTCTTTCTAGCAATCGGCTGGGGGTATCTACATAATCTTTCACACACGTTTTTAAAAAGATTGAAACTACTATGAGGTGAAATTGCACGTCAAAAGCGCTTCGTTTAGAACAGATAACAGTCGAACATCAAGATTGTCCATTTTTTACCGTATTTCTAACCATAAAAACTTCTTCCCAAAATATCTCGATAACACTCTTACAGATCTCGCTTAAACTTCATGAATATCGAGGCGGCTATTTTAGGAAAAGGCTCCAGTAAACGATTTTGGAAGAACAGTTCCTAGTGCAGAGAAATACTGCTGCAAGTAAAATAGGTAATGGCGTCATTTCGTTGCCATGACAACTACGATGTCATTGCAACCCTGATCATAACAAGGTTTCATCTTTATCTAATACAACTGTGGTGTTAATTTTTCAAAATCTTTGTTTATGGCGACGTAGTTTACGCTCAAACGTGGGAGGTATTCACTCTAAAAAACTGTATCGAGCCACCTTAACTTTCTAGGAAAGGGACAAATTTAGTCTACAAAGAGTAGTAGGTGAATAGCGAAATTGGCAGTGGATTTTCACCAAAATTTCACTAGTTTTTTTTGTGTGTACACGTAACTCTGTCAAGATTGGTCAGAATTTCCAAAAAAAAAAAAGGTTTATGGAAAGATCTATCCTGGCTGATGTTGCTGCTTACCAAGTTAATAGCTAAAACTGAAAGCTAAATGGGTCCAGGACTGAAAATATGCATCATTCCAAATGGAACGAAAACGATCAAAGAGGTTCTCAAAGGCTTTATTTAAGATACCTACATATATGTGTCTGGTGGGTCATATTATTGACACTCTACAAAGTAATTCAGCTTGTTTTTATGCCGAGATTGCGTGTCTTCGTCGTTAATTAAAACATTGAAAGTCACCTGCGAAGGAACTGTGTTTATTAAATAAATCCCCAAAGTATTCCATGATCATCTTGGTCACGGAAAACTTGATACTTTTGATATTACTTTTTCACTAATGTTCATTTTGATACTACTGACGGACACTCTCGTAAGCGGTCAGCTCTACTTATAGCCGCGGCCACAAAACCCCGTTTTAACCTCCATACACCCTCTATTTTTACATACCCGTGAGCAGACATTTTCGTAAGCTTCTCCGGACACTTTCAGGGTTTACGAGTTAGTTTTTAGCGTTGTTTTTAAGCTACTTTAAGTGGACGTTCGAATTGAAATTTCATTCGCCTCTGAATGTTGTATTTTAATATATCAACCTTGAATCACTGTTCGTCACAATCTATTTATATAAGTTTCAGTCTTTGTCTTTTTCACAAACACATCCGGTTATACTTCAAGACACTTGTTAGTTGTAGCCAAACGCTAATATCCAAACACTCTTTTTACTTTTCTAATTTTTATGTATAGCTGGGCAAGCTCCCTTAAACGGATACGAGAACCATTCTCGTAAGCGGCCAGTTCCAGTTACAAACACCTTTTCCGCGTTCCAAGGGTGTCCGCTGACGAGAACTTCCACTTTATTAACTGACATTATTTTTTTGTCGTGAAATGATCAATTTTCTGCAGCAAACTGGTGCCAGCATTGGTTTGAGTTCTTTCCCAACCCTCCTGTAAACATACTCGGCATGGTTGAGAATCTGTTGGTACATCATGACAAGAGAATAATGCAACATTTTGTCAGCTGTAACGTCACTTCACAAGTGAGTCCATTACTTAAGGGAGTTCTCAATTGACATGTTGAAAGTATAAAAAACCTTGGCAGGGTTCTCACTAAGATTTCAGATTGCCAGGTTAATACAACAAGTAGGCGGGGAATCAACTGAACAGCTAGGGATTTCTTTTGGTTCTATTTTTCTTCTATTTTCCTGTGAAAGCAGTCGGGGGCCACGTTCATAGTAGCCGGGGAAAATCTCCGGCCCCCGGCTCTTAATGACTGCCCTGCAGTTGGTTACACAAACCGTGGGACAAGTAATTCCAGGTTATCCAGGCGGCATTTTTATTGCTGTATATTTCACTCTCGAGTTTGCTTTTCTCGATACTTCCCAGTGCACCTTTTTGGCGCGGGAAATTTCGTAGCCACCCCACTGATTGGTTGTTTTGTGATGCTGCTCGCTGTGATTGGCTGAAAGATCTCGTACCATCTTCTTGGCCATTAAAAAGTAAACCAAAACTCGTCTTGACATCAACTGATACTCACTCGCGTTCTCCCGCCTTTTGGCGTCGGCTTATCGGCCGCTACATATAGTCCCGCTTTTTTGACGCCCCTGTTGCCGTTTTCGTCGTGGTTGCTTGCATGAATCTGCCTTGACACGTGATTGTTTTTGTTGTTTTACTGTACGTACCTTAATTACCTTGTTTTTGATATTAACAGTAACGAAAAAACTAATTGTTAAACGTGTTTATGTCCAGTATTACATGCAATCATTGTTTTGTTTTCAGATATACGCCTGGCCGCTGTTACAGACTCTGTTATCAGAGGTGCTTACCAAGGATGAATGGCTTAGAGCTTGGGATAACATCTTTTCCAACCATCCGTCATTCCTTCTATTTGTAGTAGTAGCTTATGTCATCGTTTCACGTAAGGTCCTGCTTCAGTGCTCGAGGAGAGAAGATTTCGAGGTTAGAATGATTTACACTCTAATATGACTATGACACCGATAAATGCCGAAAGCGGCAGCGAATTTTTTATAAGGATCAGTTGGCAAAATCCGTCGGCACCGCTGGAAAGAGCGCCTTAAAGTTAGCAAACTGGCCAAATTGGAAAGAGATACGTCTTAAGTTTACTATGCTATCAGAGAGCTTAGCAACTGCGATGACGACGGCAACGATAACAATAAAGAAAGGCTTACTGAGCAACGTAACAACTCCGTACATGCAACACACAGCTCTTTTTGAACCAAAACTTATAACGCAACTCTTGAAAACCTAGGAAAACTGGAATAATCGCAATGAATTGGTTTGAAAGAAAGGCAACGCTCTCTCTACAGCACTGTTGTTGTTGTTTCACGTGATGAGCGAAGCAAGCTCCGCGAGGGGCGCTCTTGCGTGCCGCTCTCATTTGACTTCTTACTGGACCATATCCCCTCAAATGGAGAGCTTGCTTTCAGGATAAGCGCAATGCAAGCGCAGTATAGGAAGTGCAAAGCGCGGGAAAAAGCATGGTCAAAAGCAACAAACGTAAGTGTTTAATTAGTTAAGACAGATATGCAAGATTTAGTAGCCAATCACAAAGCAGGGCAGTGCGTTACATGGCCACAGCCGCGTCGGAGAACACCGCCTTATGTATCCAAACATTAATTTTTTTCAACACATTTTTTTCCCTCTAGTATTTCTTTCATAACCGGAATGCAGTTGACGTTGGCACAGTAATACGTGAAGCTTATCGTTTACAAGAGAGCACTCCAGCAGAAGTGAACCCAAAGAGAATGCTTGAGCCTTTCACTCCACTCACCAAAGGGCAGTACCCCATCTTTAATAAATACCCCAAGTTTATTGTGGATTATCAGGTGAGCTGTTGACCGTCATTGAATTACTGCACTTTAAGTTCAACTGAAAGTTGCTGGAAGTGAACATTTAACTTAACTACAAGGGCATTTTTTTGGTCTCTAAATGTTTCGTCGGCAAATGTTATTTTGGTGTTCATTGTTACTTTTGTCGGCAGGTCCAAGAAAGGGAACGTATTCGCCAGGAGGAGCTCGAATATTTGAGGCAGCGGTATGTAATGTCTTATGTGGAGACAAACGTCGATTACGAAGATACACAGTGTTGGGTTTATTAAAAAATCTGGGGTCTGTTTTAATTAAACTTTTACAAGTGTAGCTATTGTTTTCAGACTCTTTTTTCGACCTGCTTCCAGATGGCTTGTTAGCTCAATTGGTAAGAGCGCTGCGCCGCTATCGCAGAGGTCAAGGGTTCGAATCCTGAACAAGCCTAATTTTTTTAGGCCTTTTTTCGCAACTGCAAAAGTTGCGTCTATAACTGCGATGATCTTCTTTCATATAATGGCTGCACTTGTAAAGTTTTTATTAAATTGACCCCAGATGTCTAATAATTGTGCCATAAAATAGCCCATTTCCGAGATACCCCAAGCCTCTGTTTCAAAGCGAGGCTAAGAGCGAAGTTATTGATTTGAAAGTGATTTCTTATTTTCATGCAAATAAATTCATTTTCACAAGAAAGGTCTTCCACTTAGCCTTGTTTTGAAAGTGGAACTCGGAAATGGCCTATTCAATGTTTTCAAGCGTTTCGGGTTAGTGCTAGCCGTGTGATTGTTCGCATCTTCCCTTTTTCTCCGCGCTGGTTAAAACCACCCAGAGATAAACTAGTTATCTTACTACCTTCCTTTTGTTGGTCCGTTCTGTAAATCGTGGAACCTCGTTTTCCCTTTCGGATTTTTGGCTTAAAGTGCCAAGAAAAAACGGGCCAAAAAGTGTCGGTCCGTAACTCTCGAAGTCGGTTTGTCGTTACTCTCGGCCAGTGCTATCGCAAAGAGAGTGGAGGTGCCGAAGAAACACACATAAAAAGCAAACGTCTCTAATTGTTTTGACCACCGTAGAGCTGTATTATTTCGAGAGGTCACTGGTGTTCTTTTCGGATTCCTTTTCTTCATCTTTATTTGCATCATTGTCGTAAGCTTTGATTTGTGTTTGGCAGACAACTGGCGCAGGAGATGAAGGAGGTGGCCTCTCAGCGCCAGCAGGAAGAGGAAGCCTTCTACCGACAGCAGGAACTCATGGTAGACGCTGAAAACCAGAGGAGGAGAATGATAAGTCAGGAGGAACAGAAGCTCAGCGATCAGAGAAGCAGGTTTGTTTCGGTAAAAGTTTTTTGTTACATCGTTGTCATTCATGCGCTTGGCGTTTGTCAATGAATTTCTAGCTTGAGGCGACTGCCTCGGTGAAACAGACTGTTCTCCCCTTGGTTTGTTTTAAAAAGGAATATCCACACTGTCATCGTCAAATTGATTCTAGCTCGTTACTACATGAGAAATTTCTGCAATTTGATTGGCTTAGAGCAGTGGTACTTCAGCTTAATTTGAAATACCTACATGTGAAAAATACAAACCTTTTGGGGATAGTAGTATAAACAAATAATAGCATGATTTGTACGTGATATTTGGCATAAATGCCACTCGTGATATTTCAAAATTGCCTTAACTCGCCTAACGGCTCGTGAAATTACGTATAACAATTTCGAAATATCACTCGTGGTATTTATGCCAAATATCACTACTTTTCAAGCTATTACCTATTCAAATAAGAATACTTTTTTCTTAGAAGTGGGAAAAAATTGGAATTAAGAAATTGAATAGGGTCATAAGGCTCGGTCAACTGCAATTGGAAGAGATACTTTAGCGTGGCTTTTTACTACCCATAAAGGTAGGTATAGGCAAAGGCTACTCCAAAAGACAATGCCTTCCACTCCTTTAACGGTCCTGTGCGGCGATACCTTTAAGCATTTGATGCAGTCATTGAAATTTAGTTTGGAATGGTAGGGGTAAATGGTAAATAGCCCTTTTTTTACCTCACTTTCTTTTTTATTTTAGACTGCAAGCAATGAAGCGAGAAATTCACCTGCGTGAGCTGCAACTGCTGGACGCTGTTCGCAGGCGCTTCATGCATCATCAACAGACCCTGAAAGAGACGGAGCTCCAGCGACTTGATGATGAGATAGAACGCAAGGTCGGTCTGTCTGTATACAATAGTGTATAGTGTTCAATAGTGATTCACGGTATTTTAGTGTTCCTTGCAAAAAGACGCACGCGCGCATATTGATATGTAAAGGAAACAATACATTTCGCCACTTCTTACCAACAGCAAGTTGGATTTTATCGTTTCTCCACTTTAGTTCTAGCCCCTCACGTTAATCACTTTTTCAACTGACATGAACCGCAGCCGAGTTTGATAACCGCGTGTTGCCGTCCAAAGTTTGATTCTTTTCCCTCTGTCTCTAACATAACGTTTTTGAGTCGAGTCGCGGAACGTATACGAACATAAGCAATGCTCATTTTCAAACTACAGCAATGAAACAAGATCCATATCCGCTCTTTTGCCTTAAAGTACGTCAAAATAAGTAGCAGAAGACTTCCTTCACTTAATTTGTATAAAGTCGGGAACCTCACTACAACGACCTGCAAGTTTGGGACAGGCATATTGGGCCGTTGCAGGAGGGTGGCCATTTTAAGGAAGTTGCATGTAACGGGACGCCCTGCCAATAGAGCCTTTCTTTCGCAGCTTGCTTGATTTCGGGGTACTTGAGAGAGACTCTACTAAAATCGAATAAGATCTTTGTTAAGCATGCGCTACATGTGGCTAGGATGCAGTTTCGTACTCAGGCCTAATAGCTTGGCGCTTGGTTCAGCGGGCTCAGTTTTTTGTTATGACCATCGGTTTATGAATAGAGAGTTTAAACATTACGTATACGGCAAACGGGAAACGTCAGATTCAAGTTGAGAATGTCTCAAAATAGAAAATGAGCAGATAAAAACAGCTCAAAACAATTCTTATGGATAAAAAACTGCGTGAAACTACTAATTTATCTGTTAAAATAATAAGCAGTAAACGACAAGTAAAGGGAAACTTGGTCACGTGGTACAAATTCGCGTTTGCCGTTAGGCATGAACGTGATGCTTAACCTCTCTAATACACGGATGCTCGCACTCTAAAAACCAGTTTGACGGGGAAAAAAAACAAGATTGACTAGTCCAAAAGTTCGGGCTGCGGCGACCTCAAAGGTTTGACGCTATTCTGGCAGAATGTTTATTTGAAATGGAGCTCAGTTTAGAGGCCATCATTGGGGAGCTTTAGCAAGGACGACAGCGACGGCAACGAGAACTTGAGAAAAGCCGGATAGGTTTGATAAGCAACAGGCAAAAAAACAAGTTCGCACGTGCAGCACGCCGTTTGTAACATTTCTTTGCCATCTATGCATGACCATGGGGAGGAATTTCCTCATGCGACGTCGCATGGAGGACGTATATGTTGCAGTTAATTTGTTATTTCAATAATTTTTGTTTTTCCTTTGTTTTAAATTCATTAGCATACAAAAACATACTCAGAAACAATGGGAAAATAACAATTAATTGAAATAAAAAATTAACTACAACATCTACACACGATCACGAATATTTCTTCTACTCTCTGAAATTTCTGTCTAAGAGTCTCTGTGGTCATGGTTTAACGTCACGATCCTCATCTGTACTTTGTGTTATTTATAGGCTTTGCTAAGAGAGCAAGAAACGAGGCATGCTATTGAAGATGCAGAGATTAAAGGACTGGAGCTTCAGGCACAGAAAGAGATGCTTCAGCAGGTTAGTGAGATGATATATCACTGATCAGATATTTGTTTAAATTTTAGGTGATCTGATGTGATTTGCATCTAATTAAGTTATCATAATGTAACTACTTGATCAGATGGATAGGTAATGGGAATAAATGAAATCACCTGCGATAAAATTTCTTGATTGTTTTACAAATTCTCCTCATTAGCCAGAAGTAATGAGTGACTGCCATAAGTAATGTGTGAATAAGATGCATGTTCATATTAGTGCTTGAGGGGTTCACATCGGTTTTCTGCCGACTTCTTAGCCTAAGTAGCTGCTGTTGCAGGGCGGTGAAGGCAACTTCATTCGCGGCGAAGATGGCGAGGAGTAAAGGAGAAACCTAATTCCGTCCTTCGGGCTCATGCGCATGTCACCGGCTTCCCCCAGCGTTAGGACCCCGGGCCAACCAGGGGATAATCATTGTAGTCTGCGTAGCTGGCTCAATTTTTCGCGCGCAACTGTTAACAAAGACCACAAAATTTTGTATTCTCCTTTAAATTTTCTTTGAAGTTTGAACAAAATGTCCACAGGGGCAGAGAAACCAAACCATCCCCTTGTTTCCCCGCAACATCCCCCTGGGGTCCTACCCCAGGGGAAGCCGATAACATGTGCATGGCTTCCCCGAGCTGTATCGAGTTTGCCAGCTACGGAGGCTCTAAAACGTTTACCATATTCTATTAAGCCAAGGTTGTGCCTCTGTTTTATTTCACGTAGGACCTGATACGTGATGAACTACAGTCCTCGTTTAAGCAGCGAGCAGAGCAAACGGTCCATAGAAAACAACAAGAGTTGGAAGGTCAGCTATTTAAACGAACCATGGACGCTGTCCAGGAGGTCGACATTGATTCGCAAAGGGTAAAGATACATCTAACTCGTTCTGCAATGTTAAGTCCCATTAAGGTAGAGGGAAGCAGAGAAAAATTTCGAAAACTTCTTTTGGTAGGATTTTGGAGCAGCTAGGATGGCAGGCATAACAGAATATTGTATGCCAGAATGGGCTGCCGGTTTGAAAACGTTGTACGTTGTACTTGATTCATCTAGAGTTGATTTCTATTTGCTCTTTTTTGCGGAATAACGACAATGAATGCGCCCTTATTCTTCTTGAGAGACTGCCTGCTATTTGTCCAATCTTGCGCATTTAAGCTTTTTTTTGTTAGTTAGTTTTATGGGTCGAGTTCAAATGTTACCTTCCCTTTGAACGCAGGGACAGGTGAATTTCCAGTTAACAAACAGAAAGCCACACTTTTAAAACGTATTTTTTATAACCATAAAAGGCTGTAATAATGGCCCATTGGATAGACCCCGAGTTTTTTTGACCTTGGGGCTTTTGTTTTCCCTTTCAGACCGCGGAGAAACGTCTAACTCTCATATGTTTGCTTTAGGCCTCTTCCACACGCATCCGAAATTTTTGAATCCGCAACTGTTCCTTTCCAGATTAAAACATTTCCACGTCCACGCGTATCCGCATTCAAATCGAATTTGCCCATCCACACGTATCCGACACGTATCCGGACTCACTCTAGTACCCAGGACTCCTCTGGAAATATTGGCAATAGAGCATGCTTCGTAAAGCGTGTGAAATTTGCATCTTGCTCTGCCTTGAGAGAACCTGGGAACGAGGTTGCTTTCTTGAATACAGTATTCACGGTAAAGAACTGGGCTCGTTCTCGTTACGTCGCCGGATAAAAAAATATCCGGATTTAGCGTCCACACGATTCCCGATTTGTGGCGTATTCAAAAATTTCCACTCTGGAGAGTGGATTCCAAAAGTTACGGATTCGTATGCCGGATTCACCGGATACGTGTGGACGGAAACATAATCCGCAAAGAAAAAAAATCCGGATTCAAAAATATCCGGATACGTGTGGACGGGGCTTCAATTTCTCCGACGCTCGTAGATATTCATTTTCGCAAGTACCATATTTGGAACGAGAAGAAAAGATAACTGACCAATCAAACTTTGTAAACGACGTAACGAAATTGTACTCCACGTTCCCGCGCCCGCCCCAAAAAATTGGGATCTTAAGCAACAATGACGGCGACGTTCAGTCCGTCAAATGTCAGCAACTTTTTCTGAGTTGAATTTTAAAGACTGTATCGAAGTTCAGGAAAAGAAAAAAAAAAGTCGTTGTCTTCTGTTTTTGCCCTCCACAAACGTGAAACTAGGCACTTTTACGCCGTAGTCGTGCGGTGGCGGCAAAGAAATGTTCCAAAACGCGCGATGCACGTGCAATGTTGTTGTTAAACCTATTGCTTTTTTGAGGCCGCAGCGAGGGTTTCCAAATATGGTACTAAGAAAAATGAATATTCACGAGCATTGAACGCGAGGTACGCGTTTCGACACCTCATGAGTTTTTGGACCGCGCGATGTTCTCAAGTGAATTTCTCTTCGTCTCTCTATAAAATCTGCATTTGAATAGTCTGAAATTTGAAAGAAATGGTTCTCTAGAGTAACTGCGGGATTCAGAAACGAGTTAGCAAATAACCTACGGCAAGAAGGTCTGTACCAGAGTTAATGATGATTTATTTTCAATCAGATTTCCCAGCAGGAGTTAGCCAAAGCTCAACAGACACACGCTGATGTCAACATGGAGACGGAAGTTGGATTCAGAACCAGAATGGACGATCTTCATCGAGAGCTTAGTGAAGTTAGGGTGAGTGTTAAATACCGAAGAACAACAACAGCAACAACAAACAACAAGAAACGTCACTCAAATCAGTGAAAAAATACTAATACAAAATTTTAAAAAAAGTGCCCCCTTTAATTTTTGCGTATAGGCATTTTCTGTCTTTAAGGAACTTATTTTTCGTATACGTAACTGGTGGGTTTTTACTATTGGGCATTTTTTGTTTTGCGATTTTCACCAAATTGCGTACAACGACTTGCGTTTATCTGAGTACAGTTTGCAGTCAAAATCATGTCTTTTTTTCCGTCTTGGCGTGTAGCCTTTTTCAGGCGTTCAGATAGTGCTGCTCAATTCTTTTTGCTCCCTCCCCACAGTCTGAACGCCTGCAACAGACTAGTAGACAGGAGTTCGCGCTGATATTTGACTTGGTCTCCAGAGCCGTTAACTCCCCTCTGATCAGTATTGTTGGTTTGCACGTGACGTCACGGCGGCCATGTTGGCGGTCAAGAACAAGAGTATTTCTCTCCTATGGGAATTAAACTCTATTTTCATATTATTTCTTGGAGAAAAAATTACATTGTTTTGACTGCCAACATGGCACGTGGCTGCAAACCGAGAATATAAATGGCGACTCTAGGGGAAATGGTGAAGTATGAGCAGGGCTTTTATTGCTCTAGCTTGCTTTAAGCAAGGTTAAATTAATCAATGGTAAGAGGTTATTTTAAATGCACAAAATTTCCTTGCAAGTTTATTTTGGGTAAGAATTTGTCTGTAGCTGCCCTTTTCGAGTATTGCTTCCAAGAACATAAACAGTTGGCTAACATAAATTCGTGGCTTTGTAGGCCTTACCTGCATTCGAACAACTGGTTGAAGGCTATTTTAAAAAAAGCCGCGGTTTCGTCTCATCCTTGGTGTAAAAACCTGCGAAACTCACGAGTGACGTAAAACAATGAATACCAAGAAGCCACTGAGAAGTCAACACAATAGATCCAAGGACAATAATAGCTAGAAAACAAAGAAAAACTTCACAGGTTTTTATACTACTACATGAAAAATTACTGCAATTTGATTGGCTTAGAGCAGTGGTATTTCAGCTTAATTTGAAATACCTACATGTGAAAATTACAAACCTTTTGCGGGTAGTAGTATAAACAAATAATAGCTTGATTTTTACGTGATATTTGGCATAAATACCACTCGTAATATTTCAAAATTCTCTCAAATTTCACTCGCCTAACGGCTCGTGAAATTACGTATAACAATTTCGAAACATCACTTGTGATATTTATGCCAAATATCACTACAAATCATGCTATTACTTATACTAACACCGAGGTAAACCCGCGGTTTCTCTGTGGAGAGCGAGTGAGATTTTTTTTCAACCTACATGCTTCAAGTTATTTATTAATTGTTTGTTTGTTTATGTTACCTCAGGTTGCTCAGCAAGTTTTGGAGAACAAGGAAAGAGAGAACGAAATTCAATCACTTGTTCATGAGCTGCGGAATAAAGAGGTGGGTAGTCAAACAGTGCTCGTTCCTACATTCGATTGAATTATTTTTCATTGACTTGCTGCTTAGTGGAGCTAATTCGCACGATAAATCTATCTTAATTTAGGTCACGTGTTTCATCGATTACCTAGCCTGAGTACCAGATATCCCTTAGGGGTTAGGGAAGGGAGATTTAAGCGGCGGGAGCGTGGGGAAGAGAAGCTGTTTCCCTTTGTCGCTTCTTTCTTCTCCTTTCTACCCAGAAGCGTCTGATACTCATGCAGGCTATCGTAAAATCCCTTGTAGAATGACACAGTCGCCGCCAAACAGTCTGAGCTGAGACAGCAGAAAGCTCTAACTGCTGAAGAGGACAGGAGGCGCATGAATCTACTGAACGCTTTACAGCGGGATTACACCACAACAAGTGATGATTCAGAGTCATTCTGTAAGTGCAGCTAGCTAAGCGTGCAGTTAGTTAAAGGTACCCCTGCACGCGTTATGCTGGCAATCAGCTTGCCAGTCTATCGCATTAATCAATTGTAACACTGGCTTTTAAGTGTCATAGTTTCCTTTTATACGCAATCCAAATCTTAGGCTTTATCAGACACGTCGCACTTACATACTACAAAGTTGTATCGTAAGGGGCGGCCTTATGGGCAAACTTGGATAGACTATTTTCGAATCCCCCGCCGTACACTCACACTCTTTTTGCAGCCCAAATTTTGCATTAGTTTTCAAATGCTTTTGGGAATATGCAGTCCTGCCAAGAGCATATGAAACCAATAGTTTTTGCAAAATTTGGGGGGAGGGGGGTCACTTGCAGGCCCACAGATAAGACACTCGTCGACGTTTTGAAAATAGTTTGCTACTGTATTTCACACCCATAACGTGAAACAACGGGCGAAGAAGTGGCTAGCTACTAACGGAGGGCAGTTATTTCTAATAGCCCTGAATGTCTTGGATTATCATACATTTCTGGGAAACTGCGCACCTACCCCTCCCCTAAGTCAACATTTTGCCCGAAGTTAAAAAGTAAGTGTTAATGTTGTCTTAGGGGAGGGGTAGGTGGGCAGTTTCCTAGAAACGTATAATGATCCAATGTCTTTAACCTAGCTCGCCTGAGGGACATTCGTCAAGTTCCTATGGAGCCTAGGAGACCTTTAAGTGCTATCCAACCCAGTAACACGGACAGTAGCTCAACTACGGACTGGGACGAGACGAGTGGAACTCCGATCAGTTCTCAAGGTGAGTACTAGTTATAAGTAACGTGCAATGGAAATTTTTAGAACTCCTAACGTCGCCAAATCTTTTTATATTGGATTAAAAAACCTTAAGGTAAAAAACTGAAGAAATACGGAATCGCGAATTGCGAATTGGCGCATCGTTCAACCTGTATTTACTGTAACGTTTAGAGACTTCAGACAAAGCGAGTAAAATCGTTATTTATGATGCAAATCGGTCGTACATAACTTTGGAAACAAAGAGGTGTAGTACATGTAGTAAAGTATTTTTGCAAAGCCATCCTTTTAGGACTAAAATTCTTTAAGTGTTTCTCTTGTGCTTTTAATTGGTAAGCTCAAGTGTTGATCTTTTCGTAACGAAACGTTTTATCCTCGCTTTGGTCTTTCAGAACCGTCGGTTGCACGCCAGCGGGAAACGTTTGAAAAGCGTGAACTTGAACTTATGGCCGAGGTCCGAGATCTTAGAAAGCGACTAGCAGCCAGAAGACAGCAACGAGCACCGGACTTTGTAGGACATAACCAACAATGATTACTAGCTGAGAATTAAGCTTTCTTTTTACATTAAAATTCTTTGTAAATATATTGGCATTGTACATGAGCAACTCTTCAGAAACCTATGTCCGATTGTCCGGAACAGGTAAAAATTTAGTTCGGACATACAAAAAAAATACAGGAAAAGTTGAGAAAATTGACTTCAAATTACAGTTCAATTAAAATTTATCTTCTTAATCATAAAAGCAAACCTCATGCTGGACGAAATAAGGTTTAAAATATTCCCTTTAACTTCGCGATTCTGCGGCCATTTTATTTGTTTTTACGTGCTCCGTTTGGTTCAGGAACCTGGCCCTAGTAATCAGGCCTGTTAAGAAGTTGCTGATATTATATTTAGGTTTAAGTCAAGAACAATTTGCGAGGCTAATAATGTGATTAAAAACATTAAATGTCCGACTGTTTTTAAGTTACCAGTTTTGAGTTGAGTCGCTGTTTTCGTCAAAGTAGCCTTTGAAATTACAAAATTTTTTTATTTATATGTTTTCGTGTTTTTCGAAATCGCGCAAGTCTGCTTGCGTTTAGCCGGCTGTAGAGTGTATGAGGGTCATGTATAGAACGGATGGGTGATAAAAATATTTCGAAAAAAAAAAGAAAAAAAGTAGCAAATTTGTCTGCATTAAGTCCAGTCTTCAATTCATGAATATTTTATGCCCTTTTTGTAGAAATTTCAAAATTTCTCGAAATTCCTCTTATGGGTTAATTTTTGTGAAACTTTGCACAACAGAAGACAAGCACCCAAAGTATATGTAGCGTTAAGCATTGCTGAAGAAAATGCTGATAAGGGCTGCAATTCGATTAGAGCCGAAACTATTGTGACGTCATTGTCACGTGATATTCCGATCGCCCAAAAAATAATATCATAATCAAATTTAGTCTGTGTGTAATACATCTGTTTTAAAGGTTTTACAATAAAGATAAGTTTGTTTCAGTCTAAGAGATTCGAAGATGGAAAGTACACCTACAAAAATACTGAGTCGAGCCACCTTAACGTTAATAAAACCTATATTTTTCAACACAAGCAAATACTTTGTAAGAAGTGTCAGAGGTGATTTGTTTATTCTTCCTACCATCTTACAAGATAGTAATCATTTACACAATCTTAAATTTTTAACTGAACTATTAGCCACCATATCAAACAAGCAGTTCAGAGAAACAGGGCAAATCAAAAGTCTAACATGTATGTTACATCGCGAAACCCTTTTAGATACAGGGGTGGGGAGAGAGGGGAAGGGGCTGCTCTATCGGGTGGTACAGGGGAACCGCCTTGGGACACTTCTTTTCAAGGGACCCAAATTTTGGTCCCGGAAAAATGTTCAAAAGGAAGCGACTTTTTAAAACGTTTAGCTGTAAAAAAATTGCGTAAAAACGTTTCTTAAAACATTTAAGAAACTTTTATAAGAGTTAAAAAATACACGATGTTTCGAGGTTCTCGGACGTCATTATCAAGTAAAAAATATAGAGTCTGAAAAAAAAAAAAGAGAAAAATGTTTTCATAATCTTTTGTTTTTGTGACCTCTTTTGAAGGGAAACCACGCACTATTCATGGGAAGGGAACACTACTTTTGGTTCCCAAAACCCGGGTTTAACCTCTATTCAGAGGACATCTTAACACTGAGAACGTGGCTGACCACAAGAAGGGTTGGAAAGTGTACACTTGTCACAATGGTGACAGATTTCACAGCATCTCACTTAAATCGGTGTACTGCCCTTTTGGGATTCAACACAAAATAATTATCGCATAAACAAGTCAATGATAGTTTTTTATATACATCTAGCTGTTTGAAATAATGTCTGCAGCAGATTCCGAGGCATTGAATATAAAAAAATATATTTTATTTGTTGGTTAATTGTAAAAAAAACCAGCACAACCTCTATTCATGGGACATTTCCCTTGGTAAACGAGGGTGTCCCCTGAATAATCCCCTGAATAGAGTTTCCACTGTACTTTAGCATTCTTAATTGATTCAAACTATACACTGTGGACGCCAAAACCTCGTTAATATCAGACTTTCGAAATACGCAGAAAAGTGAGAAAAAACGCAAGTAATGTTTTGAGTGACGCTTTCACCGATGTTATTTGGTGGTTCCTTGAGCTCCCTATTAACACGTTTTTTGATCTATGTCGGTTGTCGGTAAATCTCATGCAGTTAATAAGTTAATGATTCATATTAACTTATTAACCCCCATATTAACCCCATTCAGACCCTCGAAGAAGTGTGAATGAGAAAAGTATTCGACAGGCCCGCCATGTATTTAGTGTGGAATGAACCTCACCATGGAACTGAATTGAATTGCAGGAATAAAAGGGGGGATCCTGAAGCGGTTGTTTCCAGTAGATTGATGCAAAGTGACAGATGATATACCTCTATATCCATACTGTCGCTCAAGCTCTTGAAAGTTGAACTTGTACGTGTATTTTTGGCCTCTAATCTTGGTCAACACTTTCTTGTGGTAGTAATAACGTAGTGCCCGACTGAACTTTTGGTAGGTCATGTTTCTTCGGCCATTCCTTTCTCCCCACAGCTGTGCCGCTTGTTCAGGGCGTATGATAGTGAACTGCCCGTCCATCCCCTCCCAGGACATAATTGAAGAGAACCAAGGATTGGACAACATGTTGAGAATGAACTCGAGCAGCTGGGACCGGGTTTTCAACATTTTGTCCACCAATCCTTTGAAGTAATTGACATTAAATGTTAGTCCACTGACGTTGTTTTACGGTGCTTTTAATTGAGGATTTGAACACTGAACTAAACAACAACATCAACAACAACAATATGCCTGCTACGGTCAAGCCCCGTTAACAGACACTGAAGGCATCATAGAGGGTGTCCGTATTAACGGGATGTCTGTATTAAGCGGGTCATATTATTGAAGTAAAAAAAAACCCTTTTTACTAGAACAAAATCACAAAGGAATAAAAGAGGACATTAGCATCATCGAATTAAAGTTAAACCTTCACAAAGCTGTCATTACGCGGCTTTAGTCCACGGAAACAGAGATCTGGTCTAACTTAGTTTTCGTTTAAATAATGGACCCTGAGGGTTTGAATCCCGTACCAACGTGAATTTTCTTTCATGCTTTCTTTCCGCAACTGCAAAAGGTGCGTCTGTAACTCGTAATATCTTCTTTACATTTGATACTGCATCCCGGAATTCCTATATACCTTATTACAGGAAATTAACGATGCACATTGACAATGCGAAGAAAATTTACGTTACACAAAATTAACGCGAATTTTTCAAAAGTTAGGTTTACATGCATCAAATTAACGCGGAATTTCGAAAACAATGTGCCCTAACTTTATTTTTCGCGAATTTGCTGCAATACAGAGTTCTTAGCATACATATCTAAAGGACAAAAAAAATAAACGTAAATGGAAATCTTAAGAAGAAAGAATGACGAAGTTAGCTATCCCCTCGGGGAAACGGATCAGTACGAAGACCAGTCAAAAGACATGCATTTGAACTCAATTCTTAAAGAAGAACTGTCGGATTGCCTTGATAGAGGAAATATGAGCAGACGAGGTTTTGTTATTGAAATAAAGGTGCTCTAAAACGATGTAATATAGTGTGATTTAAATCAACATCGATAAAATTAAGATGCATTAAATTAACGCGAATTTTTAAAATTCCGTTAATAAAGTGCATCGTTAATTTCCTATAATAAGGTATGAATTTCATGTTCATATTCTTTATTTCAAGGAAATGAATTTATTGGTGACTCAACCTGCTCTGAAACCAAACTTTTTATTAAAATGCATTCTTTTTCTTAGTGGCCCGCTTTGCTAGGTTGTTCCTATTAATGTGATTACAAGAAAATTTACCCTACTTTCTCTCTCTTTTTCCCCTTCGCATGCCATAGGAGCGCTTTTCAATAAATTTGTCCAAACCTAGTTAACTCACCATTTTCTAGTTGACAATCGTCACTGCAATGGAAGGAACACTCAAAATCAGCTTCTTTTCCGACAAGAAAATTCATTTCAGCTTATAAACGATAAACTCACGCAATGAGTGGCAAGTTGATGGATACAGTGTTGATATTTTCCAGTCGGTTTATATGTTGTAACTTGTCCAAATAAGCAGCTTTTAATCAACCTATCACAGTCTAGTGAAACCCCTATCGCCACCCAGCCCATTTGACGTCATAAATAGTGACGTCATCACTGAAACCACTACTCGTATACTTAACTGACCAATCAGAAACTAAAATATCCTTAGTAACAACATACGTGATCGGCGACAGACAATAAACATCTTTTTGTTGCTCTAATGTATGTCGTCATCAAGAGCGGTTTGACCAATCTACAAATGGGAGACAGCTATGTTGTAGTAGTTAAGTTTGTTGCCATGGTGATTATTGTCATGGAAACTGAATACCTGTGTACATATTTTGACCCTTATCCCAGGGCTGTGCAGGTGTTTTAAAAACAAGGAAGTATCTGTTGCTATGTTTTGTAAAGTGTGTTGGCATTTTAAAAAAGGGCTTGCGTGGTAACTTACGAATTCATGTGTTATGGTTATTTCTTAGTTGCTATGAGAATCGAATAACACAACTCAAAATAACGTCCGGTCAACGGAGAATTATGGGTCCGGCCAATGTGAACATTATCCGGACAAACTTTCGCAGTTTTAATGGTCATTTTGACGGACACGTAAATAAGTGATCAGAAAAAATAAATACGTTTTCACATCACTGCAATTGAAGAGGACAAGCCTCTTTTTGGACTCCATTTTTTCCTTGTTAGGCTAGCGTTCAAGTTATTATTGTGTTATTTTTGACATTTTGACTGTTCAAAAGAAATACGGGACCGTAGTTGGATAACCCCACGAGTGTTCAATAAACACAACAGATCAATAACCACTCCAGTAGTTCAATGACCACACAGTTCATTGATAGTAGACCACCAACTGTGGGGGAAAAGACCATTAGTACATTGGGTTTAACAATACAACTTTGCTATATTAAATAGAAAATATGCATTTATCAATGACATAAAATAGCTATGGTACAGTTATTTGGTTCCGGCAGGTTCCGGTGAGCTCACTAACGTAAACAGGAACATAGACAGATGTTTTAGATTGAAGGCCTGTCATTCTCATCAGGGGCACTGTGAGCAGACCTGAAAAGATAGTCAGCGCCAAAAGGAAACGTTAATTCGGTTCGAAAGCAACCTTAATCCAAAATACTCTATTGACTTGATAAAGCGCGCGCGGAGAGAGCAGAAAAAATATAACGTTTAACGACTGAGAAAAAGTTAGATTTGTCTGATTCTTTTCCTGCACGTTTCAAACTGTGGTCCTAAATTGTGGAAAGAACCTCACTGGGGATGACTGGCTGGAAATGCATCACAATTGTAGGCCGTAACGGAGGGAATCATGTATTGGCTGTTTCCAGTGGGCTGATGAAAAGTGACAGATGATATACCTCTATATCCATACTGTCGCTCAAGTTCTTGAAAGTCGAACTTGTACGTGTATTTTTGGCCTCTAATCTTGGTCAACATCACTTTCTTGTTGTAGTAATAACGCAGTGCCCGACTAAACTTTTGGTAGGTCATGTTTCTTCGGCCATTCCTCTCTCCCCAGAGCTGTGCCGCTTGTTCAGGGCGTATGATAGTGAACTGCCCGTCCATTCCCTCCCAGGACAAAATTGAAGAGAACCAAGGATTGGACAACATGTTGAGAATGAACTCGAGCAGCTGGGGCCGAGGTTTCGGTACTTTGTCCAAGGAACCTGCGAAAGGAATTGAGATTAATTCTTCAACCGGTTGTTTTATCATGCTTTAAATTGAGACCAAGACCTAATCAGTTTGCACAACTACCTCATTTCATTGTTCCCTCTCATCCGCGCATGCTTAACTCAAGAAATATAATGTATACAAGACAATTCGTTTTATTGTTCCCTTTCATCCCGCCGGGGTCACAGCCATTGTTTTTGGCTGACGAACGTCTTGGCTGTTTTTGAAATGACGTTTGTAAAAAAATGCACCGAAAGAATTTCCATTCAGTTTATCCCTTTTCATGGCCCGTCATACCTCTTTACTTTAAACAGGAAGGAGAACATTTTAATTATTTGTGACTAAGTTCGCCGTAAAGCCCAAAAGTTAATGTTTTTTTCTTGCTTGTCTGCTCTGACATGTTATTCACGAGACCACATGAACATTCACCCCGTTTCTCCCCCCCAGCTTTTGAATAAAATAATCCAAAATACTTTGCAACTCACCATTGTCATTACAATCAAAGGAGCACTCAAAATCAACTTCGTTTTCCCGAAGAAAATTCATTTTTCATCCATAAACACCACAAGTTGAGAGTTCACAGACGTAGCGGTTGATGTTCTACGGTGGGGAAATAAATTGTATCTTGTCCTTATAGAGCGGTTTTCACTTGACTGTCGAAAGTAATTGAGGAATTGGTTTGGTTTTGGTTTTACTACGCCCTTTGGTTGGCTAGTGTATTTACTTTGGTTTTGGTTTTATGACAGTCAAGTGAAAACCGCTCTAAGCAGCTTCCAGCGGACCAATCAAAGCATAGTGAACATCAATCGAAGCCCAACCCATCTGATGTCATAGAGTAGTGACGCCACCAGTACTATCCGTACTAGTATATTTGAAAGGACCAACCACAAACTAAATTATCCTTGGCAACGA
>CALNXK010000053.1:2640000-2655000 GCA_942486035.1 Porites lobata
TTCTACCGGCCTAGCATGTTTTTCTTAAACACAAAATTCGAACTCCAACGGTAATGCTAAAACAGGAGTCAACATAGTTTTCTAGGTTGTTGTATTTACAGGCGCTGTTCTTGTAGTGTTGGTATTCTCTCCTTCATACCCCGGAACGGCTCGATTTTGCAAAGGCGTTACTCGATTGTGTCTTAGAGAAATACTGCAACGACGGCGAGAGCGACTATGGACGAATTTAGACCACAGCAGAGAAGCACCGTGGCGAAAAGTCTCATTAAAAACAAAATAAATGCACGGATTGATCGCACTTTTGCTGTAAGCCAAGAACCAGACAACGAAGTTGATGTGTAACGACTGGCAAATGCTGTTGGTAAAATTTTGAAAGCAGACCATAGATTCAATCCAAATGGGAAGCCAGCAAATTGCAAACAGCAGCACAATTGCGATGAGCATTCCTATTATTCTGCGGTTCATCTTCTCAGTGTGATAGTGATGGTGATTGGGAATATGAAGCTCATTCCCCGGTGTCTCTCTCAAACACAGTTTCAATATCACTGCCACATACAACACTCCTTGAATCACCAAAGGGGTGCATTTGAATAACACGAATATTGCAATGAAGTAGTTTTCTATAGATTTCGATTTCCAGAAAGTCAGAAAGCACACGCTAGTGCCCCTTAGTTCTTGGACATCGGCTATGAAAACCATTGGGATTGTAAAGGCAGCGGACGTGATCCATATCACCGTTATTATCGAGTACGCGCCATGACGCCCAATGATTCTCTTGAGAGGAAAGAACACTACAATGAAACGATCAATCGCCATTGTGGCCAAGCTTTGGGTTGACACCAGCGCGGACAGCGCCATTGTTATTGTCTTCAGTTTACACAAAAAATGTCCAAATGTTCCCTCGATTAGCCAGTTGGACGCTGCGATTGTGACAACTGCTTCTGTAGCACTGGACACTGTGATTAGGATATCGGCAGCCGCTGTGTTCACAACGAAGAAGTTGTTTGGTGTCTTCATGTGGTGGTTGTAATTCTTGTGAACGATGGCTATAATGAGACTGTTGCCCACAAGTGAAGTCACGATAATGATGCAGTAAGCGGCCACTTTGATTCCCATGATATAATCTGGCTCAGAAAATACAGTCGAACTTTCATGGCCAGTTCGATGCAAGTCTATTTGGGTTTTCATTGCTTTTTACTTGGCTCAATATTTCGGACTATTTGACCATTCTTCTTGTACGCTTGCAGGTTTAGTGTTTTATGGAACACCTGTGCGAGAGTTTTATCGGCTTAATTAAGCTGAGAAACGTAAACGTTTTCAAGTTGAACGACAGGTGTCAAATTACTAGTTCAAATCTCTTACAGAAAGGGTTATTACATTTGACCCATTCCCATGATTTATTTCTTGCATCATAGCTTAGCATCTTTTACCTCCTGGTGAATAGCAGTTTTGTTCAATAACATTAGTAGATTTATCTCCTCCAACTGGTAATTAAAGTTTATGAAGCTGTAATTTTTTATTGAGATCCTCTGGTGAATGCCTTAGTTCATGACTTAAGAAAATTAATATCGACTTTCTTAGTTAGATAAAAATATTCAAGAGGTGTCCAATAAAACTCAAGTGTTTGATCCAAGTAAAAGGAAATGAGAAATACTTTCTGTTAATTTACTTGTATTTCACAGATGCAAGCGCCATTGATACAGCGAGACGTATTTAAGCAGCCAGAAATTGATTGAGGTATAAAACGTGGAACGTACGTAGTGCAGCGCTCTCGACAGTACAAATCAGGTCAATGAAGGATTCGTTCCTCGAGTCTTCGTCCCTCCTGCGCATGAGGGTGGATTCGTTGCATCAATTGCCGAAAAATTCCAACGAATAAAAATTACTTTCAAGAACTGAAAAGTAGGCAATCCCGAGTTTCAGTATTCAATAGCTCCATCTTGCCTACTCGCGTAGCCAATCATAGCCTAGGCCTTGTTCGCTCATAGAGCCAATAATATACTAAAACTGATTAAAAGGAAGTTACGAGTCGGTGATGTCGCTGTCGGTGTTTGATTAAGTTGTGGCTTAAGCAAATAAGGTGATTGGGTTCGGCAAGTCATACATAAAGGTTATCGCTAAAACGTATCAAAGTAATTTTCATTTGTCCGTTTTTTCATTTTTCATTTCAATTTCGTTTCGAGTGGGCGTCCGTATTCTAATGAAACGGGCGAATTTTGTTGCCAAGAATAACAAAAATCTTGATAAGAGTTTGTATCGTCATTCTGCAAGATAAGAAAGCTAGTAAAGACGGTTGTTCTTATTCATGTTTTTCAAAACGTCTATTGTAAATGATTTCATTTGTTGGCTTTACAAGATGGCACCTGAACAAACAGCTTATTAAATTCTTCATTGGTGTATTAACAGGTTTTTTTCTGGCCTTATCCTTAAAGAAAGTGCTTTGTGTAGTTTTTCATAGCCTGCTCAGTAAAATACAAAAAAGCGAAATGACAAAAGTAACGTTTCTAAGCCTTCGTCTCCCTCTTAATTGATAGGCAGAGTACTGACTCCACGACGGCCTGGCAATCATAGGTCGACAGAAAGACAACATTCCGAGGGGACTCCCATTTAAAACTGACGGGGATGCTTAGGGTGTTTGGGATGGAAAGTCACTATATCTGCCCATTCAGGTATCGCTTAGGACTGCATGTGCAGAAAATACTGTAACACTGATCACACAGAAATCTCCCTTAGGGGTAAGTTTAAGCTTGATCCACACCCATATTGGTCTCCTTTAGGGGACGAGCATCCCCGTCACTTTTACATGGACATGGGAGTCCCCCCCCCCCGGCCCCTGGGGACAACATATCAAAAAAATGAGCGAAAACAGAGCACCAGCACTTGGCTACTACAATTTTCCAATTCTTCGCCGGCAATTGCTCAAAATAAGACTAGATAGCCAGACTCAAGGTTGTAAAAGAACGTTAACACAACACGGAAAATCAAGTATTCCTATTTGTTGGAGTGCATTGCCTTTCCTACAAATTCTACCCCGAAACACTTAGTTCGCATAAAGAAGACAGACTCGAACAAGGGAAAAGTTACCACTTAGCCCTTATCTTTATGCGCCTTCTTAGTTGGACAAATGTTCTCTTTCGGAGAGAGCTTAATGATTGCCAAAATAATACTCAAAGAGATGAGATATCAACGGCGCTTTAATGGGACTATATTTCACCAGGTTTATCCTAGAATGCAAATATTGCTAAAACGCTATGAGCTTTAAAAGCTAAAGGCACAACAGTTCTCCCCTAGAAAGTTATACATTTTTTCGCCGATAAAATTCTTCGTTGATTAAACTCGGTTCCTTCCTGCTTTTCGGCAAGTCTGGCGCGCAATTTAAAATAGCAGCAATGTAAATCACGTAGCAGAGATCTCTTGCGCGAAGGGCTGGGTTAAGAGTTAAAAGTGTTAACACTCACACGAATGGCTGTTTGTTTATAACTGCTGATCGAGGTTGGTATCTAAGCTGTTAAGAAAAAAAAGTAAAAGAAACGCATCTGTCATGAAACCAATACCATCCAATTCAACATATACATAAAATAACATCTGAGAAGTTTTATTGAAACCTGTATTTGTCTTCTAGAGGGATCCAGTTGACTCGAAGGCGTCACCATCTCGTCTTCTTCTAAAGAAAAGTAAATGACTGTCAAAAAGAGTTTTAGGATGCCAGGATGTGGTAAGATGATTACATATTATACGGAAAAACCCTCGAGTAAGAACCTGGTTTTTAGTAACCTGTTTAGCTAAAATTTCCCAGTTAGGCCCCCTCTACAGATTTCAGATTTTTTGCACTATTTTAAGAGTTACAATCACTGAATTACAATACATAACAAAAGTAAGAAAAAACAAGACAACAAATCACATAAATCAACAAAGGTGAAATATGCTCAGTGACCAAAGGAGCTTAGGCTTTCGAGTTGGTCACTACCACCTGCAAATAACTCGCGGCGTACGTAAACATTTACATAAGAACTACAAGTAACGTATAACGGAGAAAGGAAGATTTAAAGTGCATTAAGTTTTACAATTTTATATAAAAACAACAGAAATGATTATTGATAGTGAGAGCACAGTAACAGCGTAGTCTGAAATCGTCAAATTTTGTATTTGTACGAATTTTTTTATTTATACTTAGTGCGATACTCTACTGGTGACATGTTTTCAATTATCGCGGACATTCTGATGCAAATGATAGGGAAAATATATAGAGAAGTGTACGTACGGCTGTAACGCTCTTTTTGGATTGGAGTAGAACTTTTCTGCGTCTCTCCTTGCGATGACGATGGAGTTGTGTACTGTGATCTGTCACACAGTCTACTGTTACTGGGTGTGCTTGATCTGAGTGAAGGAATTAAGAAACCGTCAAATAAACATTTAAAAGCCTTAGGTTTACCATGAAAATGAATTTAAGAGACTCTTTCCGCCGGCCCAAAACCGATACTGATTTCAGGCAACTGAAGACATCATAACGACACTAACAATACCAAGTAGGTTCTCTTAAAAGAAAACCAAACCAAAAACAAACCATTAATTTACAACGCGGTACGCAAATGTATATAGCTGAGGCCAAGAGACCAAAAAGGTGCTCAGTCATGAGTAAGCCTATTTATTCTGTGTTGTTAAGAAATTGCAAAATTGTTTCTTTGCTAATAGTCTGTCCTTATTTTTAGGACAAACTGCAGAACCAAGTCAAACAGTCAAACGCGATCAGATGTAGAGCCGCAACAAAACGTAACACATGTGTTACCATTAAAACACGCGGCGGCTTCATAACATTTGAGGCATAATACTCAGTTTTGTTCAAAAGAGTGTCACATTGAGAACTGACCTAGTCGACAAAGTAGGCGATCCCATAGACATAGGGGAAGAGGAAACCCCTGCCGCTCCAAGTCCAGATGGGGTGGTTGCTTCATGGCTTCCAGGTGTTTTGGCTGTTCGTATGACGTAAGGTGTCCTTCAAAACATAGGGAAAAATACTTTATCTCAACAGTTTCCTCTTATTGTGATAAGAAAAATGCCTTCTTGATTTGGCTCTTGAGTTACTTGAGCGCATACTGGTCACCACTCAGTTTGTTTCCTGGTATTCGTTGACTTTGTTTGACTGTTTTTGAAAACAAGTATTTTCTGAAAAGACGCCTAACCTGGCCAGCAAACATAGATTTCAATTCATGAATTACATTTCTTTATTATATGGCTGCAATAGTACGCGCGCTCTGATTGGCTGCTAAGCGGGCATTAGTTTCTTGTAACGACGGGGCATTACTACAATTACCTAGGTGTTCAAGGCATATACAATCTGTGTTTAACTTGATAGTGGACATCCTTATGGACATCCATGTTATGGTCAATTGACAGCTGTCAAAAAGGGTATCCGCTGACCAGTGTCACATGACTGTATCACGTACCTATCTCAGTACTGTAGCAGCCGCTCGTAAGATGTCTCCTCATTGGTCGCAGAAAACAATTACACAGCATTGTTTATCATTATTTTCATTTTACTGTTAGGGTTGCAAACTGATTGGCTTTTAGTGTTAGGAGAGCTGCTACCACCTATCTGGGGCTTGTTGTTTTCATGTACTCATTGCATCGAAAGCCGGCCGGAGAAACTTAGTGAATTCAAAGAAATGAAAATTTGTACCTTAGCACTGTACCAGGTGTTCCTCCAGCGGAACCTGGGCGCGATAAAAGCTGCTTATTTGGCGAAGGTGTTCCTCTCACGGTTCCTAGAATAGAGTAATTGACACTTGTTAGTTCCAAAGTTCCAAAATACATATCTGCTGGCTTAACGAACTGGCAGAAATATAGGGTATAGTACCGCCTCTTTCTTTCCGAAGAGTTAATGTAGTTAACAAAACAAACCTTGTACCTTCCATCACATTACAAACACTATGAAAACTCTAGGTTTTTTCCGGATATAAATATCCTATGAATCCCGCCTGGTATGTACGATACCCCACCATGAAAGCACTGGTCAGATTTTTTGGCAGGCGACCAGCTGTGACCACTAGAACAGGGTTATTCCATTTCTGTTTTTTTAATCACTCTACATTCGGACATCCTCAAGTCTTGTACGTATTGTTCTCTTAATCTGAGAAGTTGCTTATCCGTGTTCCTGACCTGTTTGGGGGAGAGTACGTGATATATACATATAAAACAAGCAATTTTTGTGTCTATGAATCTTTGATCATCATGGGAAACAAAAAAAGAGTACGTACCCATATAGCCATTATAAGGTGGTGTCCGAACAGACAACCGAGTAGGGCCTGCAGGAGTACATGGCATATGGTTCTAAAGACACGAAACATGTTGTCAGACGGACGAGAGTGTTTTATACTTGTTGACTTCAACTTATAAAGAGTGAAGGTAAATTTTTGCAAATAAACTAATTCCTTTATACCTGCCACTGGTGTAACCCCTTACTGTCCCTTTGCGAGCTGTAAAAAATTAAAAAGAATTAGTCAGCAGTACGATTCGTTCCAGCATTGCGCATAACGCACTAGCTGTATTTACTTATCGACGCAAGACTTCGTCTCAGAGTACTCACGTAGTATTCTACTTTACTTTTGTCTCGACCCAATCTCAAGTTAGATATCGAGCAACTTGCAGGGACGGATTCCGGAGGCGGGGGCGGAGGTAGACTGTTCGCAGTCCCCTATTTTTTCGTGAGATCGTTCAGATATACCGCGTCTTACCGTCACGGCTATAACGCAAAGCGCTCGATCTCGATGATCTTACGGAAGAATAGAGAACTGTGAACAGTCTAGGCTAGAGCGGAGGTGGTTTAGAACAGCCCACCAAGAAATATGACACGTGGAAAAGCAAAGGGAAATACGTGGGTCCCTCAAAAATATAGAAATACGTGGGTCGCTAAAACCTTGCGAAGCCAACCAGCCTTCGCCCTTCCTAATTCGCCGTGTTCTGGGACAAACGTAGGACAACTTAAAATAAATTAACGGACAGTTTGGCGGTCGATTGGTATCATCCGCTCTCCCCACCCCCCACTCATTAAAAAAACCTGATCCGCCCCTGACTTGCTATGTACATTTTAAAAATACAGGCGAAGAGCTACCTCGCCTATATTTGTCAATTGTGTTTATTGGGTTTAAGCCCATTAAGCACAGGGCTAGGGTTCTCAAGCCAAGTCACAGATAACAATGACTCACATCCCTGTAATCAGTCAGTCTAAACGTCCCTAGCCGATCAGAGTTGTCTGATGTTGGTCCTTTTGCTATATAACGGTATTAGAATTGAAGACCAACGGTTCAGCCAACTAAAACAAGTTTTTCTTTCTTCTATTGTAGTAACTAGTACTTTCCTAAACGGCGGCCAAAGACCTCTTGATCTATTGTAGCAGCAATTATTTTTACTAGCCTGAATTTCAGACATCCCTTCGAGTCGCATACTCACGACTGTATGCGACTCGAAGGGGTGAAATTCCGGCCATGATTTTACCTGTTTGGTGTAGTCCTTCCATAAGGTGAGACAGCTGAGTACTGGCTGCTGGTCGGAGATGGGGTGTGTCCTGCAATGATTTTAAGTATTCAGGAGTACTTTTTCAGTTGATATTCATTATATTCTGGCTTTTATATAACGATTGCCAAGGTTTACAAAGCTGGGAGGATGTTAACAACGTTTTGCGCACTGAGGATACAATAATTAAGAAATCTCCTGACCTCTTTTCACGGGAGTAGCTCCTGGTGAGTTTCGATGATTATGTGGAGTGCTCGGCCGGCTTGTATTACCAGCTAGAAGTCTTTTCAAGTGACAGTTCTCTTCCTGCAGGGCTGCAACTTCCCTATGAGCATACGATTCATTAAAGACGGTCAACAAATTAACATTAGCGTTCTCATTGTATTACATAACATTCAATTAAGTAATTACTCTTAATTATCCCTGAACACACTAGCAGCGATAATTAAAGTAGACAACATCGCAATATTGGCAGATGCCAAATTAATGACCAGCTCCCAGTTGGCTTGCTATATTAGTTGGTTAGAGCGCTGCACCGGTGTCATAGAGATCAGGGTTCGAATCCTGGCAAGAATGATTCTATTTTCTAGCTTTCTTTTCGAAACTGCATAAGTTGAGTCTTTAACTGCTATGATCTTCTTTTCATTTATTTCGTCACTCCGCGATTCAAGTATATATTATGAAATTCATTTATTCATCATTTTCATGTTGATAAATTAAAGTAGATAACATCGCAAAATGGGCAGATGCAAACCTTATAGGTTAAACCTAAAGAAAATCCCTATAACGTCTTTCTAGGAGGCTACAGGTGTATGAGAGCTGATAGGACACACTTGCGCGCACCACTTATCTCTTCCGTCAAAATTCTCAAGCGCCTACTCAGGCTAGGCTCTTGACTGCACTTTCCTAAGGTTCCTCTGTCTCCTGTTATATAATTTTTTGAAAATTTAAAGAGAACCATAAAGACACGTGATCGTACCGTTCAAGTTCTTGTAATCTCGACATCTGCCGCTGGAGTTTCTCCGCTGCCAGAACCTTTCACAGGTCATAAAGAACAACAGTCAGTCTTAATTATTTGGGTGGTTCAAGCATATCGTCAGAGAAAGATTTACGTTGAAGGGAAAACATCAAATTGTCAACTAGCCTTTTTATTCGATCTTTGAACCGTGTGATAATGACGTTGTGTTTTAAAATTAATATGATGATGATGATGACGATTATGACAATGATGATGATGATGATGATGATGATGATGATGATGATGATTGTGGCGATGACGGTTATGATTGTCTTGAGTACACTTACCCTTTTATCATTATTTGCTGCCAGGCGTTGTCGGTGACTCTTCTGAAACTCAATAACCTATAACATAAAAATTAGCTGAGACGTATCGAAATTTAGCAAGAGCGAAAGACCAAAAGACCTAAAAAAGCTGTTCAAAAAACTGAAACTATAATCCGGTAATAAGAAGTTACTAGTGTTAATTAGAATACTAGTTTCTTTTATTTTGTTTTTTTTGTTTATTTATTTATTTACTGATTCATCCCGTTATAAATGAGTGTTAAAAGGAATAGTCTGTCTTCCCTCTCAACTATCATAGTGCATTGATTTCTTCCGTAAACTAACTAAGGATGACAACTCCAATAACCAGTCGTCTAATCATAGAACAATTTTGGAACATGATTATGTAACACTTTAGGAAGCAACTCAGGTGGATTTAAAAGAAACACTAAAAATTTTCCACTCACCTGTGACAATTGAGAATGATATTTCTTGGATAAAACAGCAGGGTCGGTAAAATACATCTCAACTTCGGGTTTCATCTAAGTGTATTAAAATTAAATTCGACGTTATTTTGTTTAGCGTAGTTATTATTGCATGTTCCGCAGGGGCACCCTAACAAGATTAATTTGACAAAATGAACTAATACCCAGGATGAACCATAAATTTCGAGACTTAAGGAAGCCATTGTAAGCGTTTTCTGGGAAGGCTGAGACACAGGAGCTGAGAATTATTTCTCTTGTATCTCACTCACACAAGCCAGAAAGAATGAGCGGATTGGAAATTACCCACACCTAGCAGGGCATTCTTATAGTTTTCCAGCAGAAAAAAAAAAAGAATGAAAAAATAGCGGATTAGAGGCAGTCTTAGAACTTGCTAGAATTTTAATTACCAGGTTTTATAGAGAGATCTCGTTCTTATAAGCATTAGCAAAATGACTGCTGGATGCGATTATCTTTTTTCCAGGAGCGGTTAAAAAAATATTGTTCTCAGCCAGCTGCACTTTAGATACCCTTGAGGAACAAATCCCTCGGGTGCCCCAGTGTTCTGAAAGGACATGTCCACAAAAACTCCCTAAACTAGCCAAAAATTTGCCTTACCTGAGATGACAAAAGGATTGAGTTACAGGTTCTCTTACACAAGAAGCAATGGTCTGGATTTGCTGCAGATCAAAAGCAACACACCAGGAAGTTACACCTCCCTAATATAAAACGCATGCATTGAGCAAACGTTTGCTCTACGAGGACTGATACTATTCCAGTGGAAAAGGGAGGAACTTTCAGAGGAACTTGTTGAAGGCGATTAAAAGGGACTGTAAAATAAAGAGCTTACGGAATTGTAATTAAAAACTCTAAGCAAACTGTCTCTATGGATCTATAATCTGATGTTCTTAGGGCTTGCTTGTACGGTGAGTGACTATCATCCTATTGAACTAATAAACGGGTTTTGTTGATAAGCTTATAATACATAATATAAAAGCTTAAAAATTACATTGCGCTCTGTAAAAAACACCCGCCGTCTAAGTGCAAAATTTAAAGCCCTGACAACTTACATGGACCAAGGGACAAATGCCGACAAACATAGCTCAAACGAATTTTTAATTTCAGTGTATCGCACCGTAGAAAAGTGGTCATAAAGATCCCTTTGCTTATTTCCATTATTCTTAATAATTTACTTACCTCGAACACAGTCTTCACAATATATATGGCCACAGTTCGTCAAAGAAAACCTCTTTCCTCCTCCAGGTCGAACAAAGCAGTTGTTACAGTGGACCCAGTCTGCCATCCTTTTCACTTGATTCCAACATTAGGATGTACAAACAATGTTTTTTTTCGCTTCAAGCAACGTTTTCCATTCTTTTCTCCTCACAATGATCAACATGTAAAATGCCGAAAAGAAACGCGGGACATATCCCTGCTATGTAGTCTTGTCAGTCATAACATACAGCAAAAAAAGAGATCAGAATTTAAACACACAAACTTTTGAATTTTGTGGAAATTGAATATTAAGCTTATTTTCGTCTATCCAAATAAAATGACAGCAAGATGACTGCTGACTGCTTTGACTAAGAGTTTTAAAAAATTGGCGGGAAAAGTGGCGCACCCGCGTTTTTTTGCAATTTCTTTCTAGGGTGGGGACCTACGGGAGTAACATTCGTTCAATGTTTGCAATTGAATATTTTGTAATATGAAATTAATCATAGTACAGTTGAAAGTGAACATAATCTTCGCAGTAGAATGAACAACCTGACCAGTTGAAAAAGAACCTGAAAACGTCAGACTTTCCCGGGAATCGAACCAAATGCAACGCACAGCAGGCCAGTAGGGAATATCTTATGGTGGAAAAGACATGAAATGACATGAAAGGGTCCTGTAATTATCTCATAAATAGCAAAAAATAAAAAATAAAATCGAAAAAGGAAAATAAAATAACACTAAGAAATCTTTTCAGTCTTGTAAGTCGATGATTTTTACAGATTTTGATTTTTAAATCTTAGATTTCTTAGTGTTATTTTATTTTCCTTTTTCGATTTTCTTCTTTATTTTTTAGCTCTTTATGAGATAATTACAGGACCCTTTTGATAACAGTTCTTTTTATCAGAACTGATAGGTTATCCTGTATAAATATTCGCGTTATTATTGTTATCATTATTATTAAATGAATCATATATTTTCAACCGCGGATAAAGATATGAATGTGAACGTGACCTTGACCGCAGAATGAACAACCGAAGTGGCCAAGCCTGGATTTTTCAACACAAACACAAGGTGAGTTCTTTTCTATTTCTACTTTTCAAGAAAAAAAAATGAATTTTTAAGAATTTTTTTTGTTTATTTTCATACATTCTCTTATAAATTGTAATCATCAAAATTCCAATGAACTCCCATAGACTCTGGGCTGACTGCATGTTATCCTTTGAACCTTGTTTCAAAATGTACTAGCTAAGCCAATAATATTGCAGTTTTGGGCAACAAGGAATGTCAAGTGACTGTTCAGACTGTAAAATACCGTTGCTTATGTCTTTAATACCATTTCCCTCAGTGGTACTTGTTACTTAAAATAAATAGGCTAGGCCATGTATTCCTTTGAGATTTACAGATGTACAGAATATGGTATCAGCTGTAAAATAGAATAATTTTTTTTCTCACAATTTTAACAAATAATGCACATACACTGCATGTGCCGGGCTTGCAAAATAATAATAATATGGTGGAAAAAAATTTATGAAAGCAAATCACTAAAAACACAAAGCAGCCTTTCATGCAAGATCCATTGCCCCTGTTCTAGGTAGATATTGTTATCACAATTACTTCTACAAATATTCAAATGAAGAAAAAAAAAGTCCTGATACACTATGAAGGCAGATCCATGTCACAAAATAAAAACGAGAACAAAGACAGGAAACGCTCCAAGCATCATCAATTTTGCAGTAAACACTTTGATACCATTAATTTTCTATTTTAAATGTACCAGTCTAAAAAAATACGGGACCGGACTTAATCTGCAAACTTTGGAGAAAAGTAAAGTTTTATGATATTGCAATTAATAATACAATGTTTTCTGGTTAGTTCCCTATGGAGACATGTGTATGTAGGTTTTGCTGCTGGAATATGTGCAGAATTATGCAATCTTGGTTGAATTTCACTAATTAAAGTTCAGGACTCGTTTTAGTGAGAAAGTTTTAATAAGCACTCAGCTTTCAGTTATTTCTTTTTTGTGACTCTGTTTTTCCATTTTCTTTCTAAAAAAATTTGTATTTCTTTTTGGCAAGGTCTCACATGGCACGCTTGTTTAAGTGTTGAGGAGCTATGGATTTGCCAAGGTGGAGTAAAAATAAAAATAGTAATAATTATATCAGATTGTGGAATATAACAATCAGGAAAATGCCAGATAAAGTTGAACCTCATGTAACTCTCTGGAATCTGGAAAAGTCAGAAAAGGGTCTTTTTATAGAATGTGTTCACTTAAGGGAGATGTTTGTATATCATGGACAATGCCAGGATAATGTTTGCTTTAATTAATACAGCAGCTACAATCAGAGGCAAAATTGAAATAATTTTCCCTCAAGGGATTTTTTTCTAGCTTTTTTGCTGACAATAATTATCTACTTTAAAATGGGAAAATGTAGGTTTAAATCCCACACCTGCTCTGACCAGTAAAAACCATTGTTACTCCACTATTCAAGCTACAGTACTGGGCCCGGTTCCTGAAAGGCCGATTAGTGCTCATCCGGGATTAAAATTTTGTTCCACTTTTTGTATTTACCTTCCTATGCATTGCCTTAAGCAACATTTTGTGTTATCATTTCTTTTTTTCGAAGTAAAGGCACAAAAGTATTTTGTAAGCTCGAGGAACATGTTCTTGGATGAGAAAACCGTGCTTAAAATTGGCTTAATCCTGGGTTACACTCAACCATCTTTCCAGGAACTGGGCCCTGTACTTTAGCAAAGAAAACTAAAACCCCAACTTGAGGTGAGGGGAAGACTGATTTGTTCTCCAAAATACATGTCCATTAATTGTTAGGTTGGTGGTATTTTAATTTTTAAATTAGTCAGTTCCCTATTAGTAGGCATTAACAGGCCAGCTAGAAGACTACATGTACATGTACATCGTAGACACTTAAATAAAGTTCATCATAATCATCATCATCATCATCATTTTTCCACCAGTTTTTTGCAAGTTGTAGATGTTATGTGACTGAAGAGGGCCTTCTGTAGTAAAATAAGTCCACAAAACTAACTACAAGTCTTGCCTCTCTTCATTGACAGGCTGGTCACTCTACTTCAATGTTACAATGTACATGTGATTGTGCAACTGTAAGTATGGGAGAGAACTGTTTCCTTTGAACAAATCTTCTTCACTCTCTTGTTCATTATAATAAAAAAAGCTGCTTTAATGTTTCCTTAAATGTTATTCTCTGTTATCCTGTATGTGAATCTGTCCTGTTTCAGGGTCAACAACCTTTGGAGCTTTGTCTACTATCTCTGCCACTGTAAATGCTTTTTTCTTGCTAAGCTTACGACATTCTTTGATGACAACAAGATCCCCCCTGGTGCAGTCATTATTTTCATCATGGGCAAAATAAACTTTTCTTTCATTGAAGTACTGAAATAGAGAAGAAAGCAATATAATAAGCTCAAGCTTAATGTAGAACTTGTTTGACGAACTTTAAGCTTACGAGGTATATAGTAACAATTAGTAAGACAACTCTCATAGTCTGACACCCACGCTAGACTGATCAAAGCTTTTAAATCGTGATATCAAGGGATAGAAGAACCTAACCTTGTTGGGGAGATGAATGAATCGTGTGTAAATGATTTAAACAGGCAACAATGCACACAGCTGCCTAGGGGAAAACACTTTCTGACGTGCTGTTTTCTGCTGTCGTTGGTAATTTTAAATAAAGCTCTTTCTTCTTAAGACTTAGATAGAATTCTGACCTTTCCTAATTTTCGGTATAGGACCATCCTTGTGACTAAAACCTTGGCTGTTTTGTCCATTTTTGTTCCAATGACTGTTCCCACAAACTGCGCCATGTTGGATTTTCAAATTCGCATTCATGTAAGGGTGAATCAACTATCTTTATGATTTCAGGTCCAGGCCTTCGCAGTCTAAAATCAGGCGTTACTTTCTGTATGTTTCTCAGACAAAGGAGGAAAAATGTCTTTATTTATGTGGAAAACGTTCGTTAGCAGCACTAACTAACGCCGCATAAACCACTTGGAGTCACAAAGAAGCGTAAGAAAAGATATGCAGGCATCATACCCGCTCCCATCTGCTCCATCGGTTCAGTGCGTAACCCGCGTCCAGTTGAACATCTCTTGCAAGAACTTGAAAGACAAAGATGTTTTGTCCAAATCTGACCCAATGGCGGTCGTTATGATATTCAAGGATGGCAACTGGTCGGAGGTAAATGGCCCACCAATAGAGGTTTTGTACTAGCATGTTCAGTTTGTGCAGCGTGGTCATGGCAGAGGGGTCGAAGCGCTGGAATTGCATAAGCTCCATCCGCCCCCCCTTACTGGAGTTGTTTTTCCGTAGTCCAGAGACCACAGTCATGGACAGAGTTAAATGGAAAAGCAAAACTCCCATTCCCTAAAGTCAAAGATGAAGCAGTACAAAGGATAAATCACACCATTTTTCCATCCTTAATTTCGGGTCAGAGGGAGGGGGTGGGGATTTTCTGGCTACATGTATCTATGGCTTTCA
>CALNXK010000053.1:2662500-2842500 GCA_942486035.1 Porites lobata
GAATTTGTATGTGACTGAATAAATTACTGCATTAATTTTATTAGAGATCACACTGATTACTTCTGTTTAAATCATTTGCTTTTCTTCAGCTTGTATCATCTGGAACATACACAAAACCACTTGTATTTAAGGGGACATCAGGACAAGCTGGAACCATAACGGTAGGTTTTTAAAACAGGCCTAGACTTTTAAGATTTCAGTTACCTTTAAAGGCTATTTAATTGTATAATGTTGATAGTTCATCCAGTATAAGTGTTGGTAAAATAAATTTTAACTCTTTTGAAGATTAATGAAAAGGATGAAAATGGCCCCTCTGTCAGGATTGTAGTACTACATGTACTACAAACTACTGTTTGTTTTATCATTGATCACACACACTGTAATAATAAATAATTATTAAGACTACGTGTATGTTATTGTTAAATTCATTCATATTATTATCAATGTTAATAATCATTATTTGTGCAGTCAGTATTCTGAGCACTGTTAGATACTTTGGCTTGCAAAGTCATTTAATTTTCAATCCAAAAATTTATTTAACTCATCATCAACAAAAGGTGAGTTTCAGTGTTGATTCAGTGCCTTAAAGGTCAGTTCATCTGGCTGCATGGTACATAATCATGTGGCTATCAGGCACTTGGAAGGAGGTATCTATGGCAACCAGCAAGCCACTACTAGTTACCACCAAAGGTACTATTACATGTGCTCTGAACCGGATAGTGGAATGCATACTTATCCTGAGAACTAAATAATTAAATAAATACCAAATGATCCAGAGGGGAGAATAAACAGATAAACTGACCATATATATATGCACTGAGAGGCCAGAATAACATTGAGAAAGCTACATTGTAGTGATTGTTATCAATGCAAGCCTCTGTAAATTGCCACGTCAAGGGGGACTACTGACCAGCATTCTTCCAACTATTACATTTACCTTACCTATTAATTACATTTTAGCCACATTTAAATTAAATTCATTTGGTAATTATATCAATGTATGCCTGGCTTACTTGTAGATATATAATCAATGTTCTATTCATGTGCATCATAGGTGGTTGCAGAGGAGGTTAGTGGTGGAAATGATGAAGTGATTTTCCAATTCAGGGCTGAAAAATTAGACAAGAAGGTTTGTAAGTTGTTTGCAGGTTTCAGAGTCTATTAATAATGATAGTAATAATAATAATATTATAATTATTGTTGTTGTTGTTATTTACAGTGTACCAATATTTTTACGGGATTTCCCCCTTCAGTAGGGCTGATAATTATCAATGGTGGGTCCTGATAGACTAACATTAAATGCACAAGAATATATAACACAAAATTGTCTGTTTGTTTGACTGTTTAGTGAACTCAAATTCTCTAAGCAAAAATCATTTAACCTTGACACTACAGTATTTCGACTCACCAGGATTCAGTGAATACAAACAGACATACTCACATATTAAATGGATGTCAAAATATATAAATGTCAGTGAAATTTAGTCTAGAAATTATGCCCGACGGAATTCAGCTTTGAGTTTAAACACAATGTCTCAACTAACCTGAGGAAAGAAGACTTGAATCTACTAATAACCCTTTATGAAAAAGGAGACCTTCTATGAAAAGACACCCTATGAAAACTTTGTTGCCATTAGTAATTTACTAGTAATTTTGTAATTTGTTTACCCACGGAGCACTAAGGAGTTCTTAAGGACTTGTCAAAACGTGTCCGTGCATTCCAGATTGAATTGGAATTGTTGGTTTTTAAGGAGAGGTGAAAAGTGGTGTATCCGGGGAAACACCTGTCCGAAAAAGGGAGAGAACCAACAACAAACTCAACCGACATATGCTGTCAATGCCGGGATTCGATCCCGGGCCACATCGGTGGGAGGCAAGTGCTCTCACCACTGCACCACCCTTGCTCCCCATTGCCATCTTTCAGGTGTTGGAACAAATACTGGAACTTTTGATGTACACCATGCGCTCATTCGTAAAATAATGTTTTCACCACTCGAAAATGAAATTAATATCTTTGCACCTCCCCGTCTAATATCCTCTATTTGAAACTTCATAAACTGACCTTTATGAACTGAAATAATTATGAAGGTGAACAGTTTGCACAATGCCACCTGACAATGGCAAAAGATTAATTTTGTCCAATGCACTAACATCTGTACTCTGTTAAAATTGACATCTGACTGACATCTGTTAAAATTTGAAGCTGTTATACAAAAAGCATAGAAAGATCTTTTTCCTATTTTAAAATAATGCTTAACGGTAGATATTTAACAATTATTCCTTGAGACCAAATGACTCAGAGCCTATGAGGGCGAGAGGAATAATTGTTTTAGTAAAATCCAACTAGTTGGATTTTACTAAAACAAATATTCCGCTCGCCCTCATGGTCTCTGTGTCAATAGCCCATTCGGGCTCGAGGAATAATTGTTAAATTTGTATTAAAAGCTATATACATACAAACCCTTCTAATTTTTTTTGGGTCGACCCAAAAAAAAATTTAGAAGGGTTTGTATGGAGTTTTGTAAGCATAACTGGGCTACAATCTCAGAGACAATTTGCCCCCAAATGCTCATTTTTGGCAAGTAGGCCTCTTGGACATTGTTCTTTCAGAATATCCTGACAAATCCCATAATTTCAGAAATTTCATTTTTATGACGTCACACTTTAGTACTCTATTAAGGATGAAATTCGGGCAGTTGATAGCCAATCAGATCTGAGAATTTTGTGTTCAGATTTGAGAATTTTATTTGCTGTACAAAAGAGGATATACAGTAGAAAAAAATTATTAAAACGTAGGAAAAACAAAAGTGGTGATAAGATCTAAAAAGAATTACTTTATGAAAACTTTTGAGAGATTAGGCCTGCTAGAACTACATGTATATTTATTTTAGTAGAGGTTCTCTGTTTTTGTAGGCTGGTGTTCATTTTAATGGAGGGTCTTCATTTTCATAGAGGGGCTCTTATTTGTTTTTGTAAGGGTCCCCTTTTTTGTACAGGGTCTTCATTTTGATAGATCATAAGTTTTAGTGAAGAGAAATTTTAAAATCCACATTTCCCCATATTTCCTTCTCCTTGTCAAAAGTCTTTGTATTTGTCCCAGGTTCAAAGACAGGAATAGCAATGTGGTTCTTTTTAAAGGGGGTCTTCCTCCTTGTAGAAGGCTTTCACTTTCGTAAATGGTCTTTGTTGTTGTAGATCATACCGTAACATTCAGTGAAGAGAAATTAAATTCACAGATCCCCAATCCCTACCCTTGTTGAAAGCACTATAGTATTAAATTTTGTTCCAGGCTCAAAGATAGGGATAGCAATGCGGTTCTCTTAGCAGGGTCTTCCTTGTTTCAATAATGGAACTTCAAGTGTTCATTTTCTAAATCACCCTTCTTGATACTGCATAGTAAGAAAATCGTAAAAAAAGACATTAAACAAGTCTTTCTCTTACATGTTTATTTAATAAACTCTTTTCACTGAATTGCAGGGAACTAAATATTATGTGAAAAAATTTACTGCTGCAAGATAGTGTTCTTGCTCTTGTGCATAGCTCTAATTTACATCTGATTGAAAGTTTAAGCCACGTTATGGTTTTTCTTTACATTACATTTTGTTAAGTTATTGGTTTTATGTCTATGTGCAGAATTTTCTTTTTTTCTTTTAACTCTTGCTGCAATTGTGTTTTACTGAATAATGAAAAAAGTCGTACAAAATTAATGGTCTGGTTTGTTACAAAAAGTCAGGGACAAGAAAACTTCTAACCACGTACTGTAGTTGTCATAACTCTCGACCACTTTTAGGAATGCACGAAGCAGATCGTCTGCTTATGATTAACCAGATAAATCTGAACCTTGAAACAGCTTTCCCGCGGTTTGTGTGTCAAGAAAGTCTATCATTCATTTTACTCTTAAAATCTAAAGCCCTACACCGTAAGGTTAGTAAGTACATTGTACCATGCCACCTAGGATACATGTACATGTCAGAGTCAACATACACTGTTTAAATTTTTTTATGGCTCAATGAAATTTAATTTTATTGTAATTATTTTTGTTCCCTTTTGTCTCAAACTCCTTATTGTTAATAATGTTATTAACGATAAAGAGGGCAAACAACAGGACTGGAACTACCTCTAGTTATAGGTTTTCTAGCAATGAAGTGTCTAGGGTTGCATTCTAGAAAGCCCAGTTGGCTGGGCATCTTGGGTTGTTGCAGAATCGATATGGAGTAAAGATTTTAACTTGTGCTTTAGAGCTATGGGACTAGACTCAAACTTCTAATTTGAGTGATATCAACCAACAACATCTAATAAATTCAGCCATTACCTGTAGATGTGTAAGCCCGTGGATGTTGTTAAGATCATTTTAAAATATTGAATTTTCCCTTTTGACTCCTTGCGAGCATTGAAAGCGTTGCTTAAAGACAATAATTGATGGGATGATTAACAAACTTAACAGTTAGTTCACTAAAAGGGGAAGAACAGTACAATTAACTGTGGCGTTGAGAAAACAGTAAAGCGGGTTGATCAAGCCCTGTAATCCTGCAACTGAATTAGCGTCATTCTGTAAGGTAGAGGGTTTGATTCGATCCAGGCTTTGTTATACCTTAGTAAAATTGATGTTGAAATTAGTCAAGTTCGGGATTTTTTGTTGTTGTCGTAGAACTCTTTTTGTTGCTACGGAGATACGGAAAGGAACTCAGCACACTGTTGTTCGTCTTAGATTTACTTGAAACATTAATTGAGGAAAGAAAGATGTGCTAATATTATTTTCATTTGTCTTGGCTCTAACTTGGCTCATTCCGTGACGAAACACACTCGCAATGTTTTAATGGGATTGTCTCAATTAATGCCTCTGTTCTAAGCAACCATGCACCCTTTGCAAAGCAAATTTATAATAATTTGGACTCTTGAACACTAAAATACCCTGCTTAATTGATTTGTACTTTCTTAGTCTTTTAATTTAAGCTAGAGAACTCTCCGGGACTGTTTCATTTTTGACGGCATAGACGAGTTGTCACTTGATAATGTAGGCAACATGAGCATCAGTTGGATCCAGCATCTGCCATTGGTTGTTATAACCACCCCAGCCATAGTGAAGGAAGAATTCGTAGTCTTGGGCTGTGTTCCAGGTGCACCTGGTTTTCTTGACAGAGCACCGGTCCCAAGTCTCGCAGTGGCGATAGTTTCTTGATTTAGTGCGGTATTTTGTGGCAACCACTGAGTGCCCATCCTTTTTGCTGTATTGGAAGTCAAAAACAACAGGATATCCAATATCCAGCCACCTCTTTCCTATGATTCTTAACCATACAGCCGATTGTGGCTCCAGGTAACTGACAACACGTGCCTTTCCTCCCTGGCGGGCCTGAAACCATGGCTGGATGAGTCGCATCTTTTCAGGGTAAGTGGCACCCTCTCCATTGTCACAGAACGTTTTGACCTGTCGACGAATATCTTCCACAAAGTATTTCACCTTGTTTGTCAGTTTTTTTGGTGCTGTTTCATAACTGTGTCCGTATATTTTAGGACTAAATATCGAGGAAAATGATGATGCGCGGCGGTCGTAGTATCCAAAAACTTGAGCCCAGGCCACGGGACTACACCCGCTGTAACAATTACCACAACATTTGTGTTGATTATAATCGGGCATGTCATAGTCAGCACCAGCTACTCTTTTGTTACCGCTTCCTGGCGGAGAACGTCCGAACCGTTTTGATTGTAAGTTAATTGCATAGTGTTTTGTGGCCGATTGGTGATTGTACATCTGGATTCTGATTTCAAAACCTAGTTCACGGCCTTCTAATATCCTCTTCACAAATACCGGGTTCCCATGGATTTCGAGTTTTAAATAAACTAGGTTGTTGGGTGTTTTCTTCACAGCAAATGGATTCACTTTGGATGTACCATTTAGACAGACGTCAACAAGCACTTTACAGAGTTTGTGTTGCCATGTTGCTTTTGTTGATTTTGAATTGGGATGAAAACCACTTTTGCCAAAACTTGTGACGTAGATATTAAGTGACTTGAACTTTTCACCAAGGGCGACTTTTACAACTGATCCAGGTGAAAGGGCTTCTTCGTCAGTTACTTTCTTCTTTCGTGTTTTGCCCGTGTCTGTTGTTGCCCAGTCTAGAACTGTTCGACGTTCTTTTGCTCTCTTTCTCCACATCTCTTGGAACTCATTTAGGCTTGTCTTCACCATCTGGTCTAGTATGTGCCAGTTGTCAATCTGTTTAGAGTGGGAAGTGGAATTTGGCTTTAATAACATTCAAATATGAAGTGGTCATGGGATGGTGACGTCAACAAATTTCATTAAAGAAGGCAAAATAGGGAGAAAACTATAGAATGGTTAACAATTTGCCTACTCTTGACCTCAAGGAGAACATGTTGTAAGACAGACTTTCTCAATTTCAGTGATAAATGCTCCACTGTATATTTCAAACATATTTTATCCTGTTTTCTCAATTGAATCCTTCAAACTCCCTGTAATTTGCATCTGATCACTGTTTTAACAATTGCTCTTCATTAGATACTTGCTTAAAATAAGCAATCGAAAGTTCTTGTTCAAAACATGAGGTTTCTCTTACAGGCCACAAGTGAAGTTCACTTAATGTCTTATTGATGTATTTTACTAAAGAGTTTTTTTGGGGGCTTAGAACCCGATAAAACCTGATCATACTCACTTGCTTAGAACTAAAGGAACGATCCTTGCAGCAGTGCATGCAATTAAAATTGACAAAGACATTGTCTTTGATAAGCGTAGAAAGGCTTCCGAGACTTTGAGCTCTATTTCATAAGAATTTTAAGTCAAACAAAACAGAGAGAAGTGTTTTTGAGCAGTGGGGGTAAAAAGAGAAATAGAAGGAAAGAAACGTTGCTTTGTTAAAAATTATCCAGGCTTGAATGCAATTTCTTTCATCACCAGGTTAATTTTTGTAGGGCTATCTGTAACATAAATACAATAATGCAAAACAAAAAAAAATACCTCAGCAACATCAGCTGTCCAGTTGTAACTTGCTGCCACAACGGTTCCCTTGTAGTTGTTGCAAATTGTCAGTCCCACTGGTGACAATCGATAGAACTTCTCACACTTCTGACCATTTTTGTTAGCCTGCTGTATCAGGAGATCCGTTGGTCTTGGATCTGGGCCACTCTGTACTTCTCTAAAGTCTCCGGTTTTAGGGCCAGAGGATAGTATGACGTAGTCTTTTCCAGTGTCTATTTCGTAGTAGGCCACATACTTTGGGCCTAGGTCGAGTCGATATATTGAACGAGTAGGCCCTCGCTCATCAGATACATTGACTTTCATCAGATCTTTGAAGTCATCAAACTCACTAAGCTCTACCAGCGAATCCAGGACTTCATACGGAAGCTCAGACATTCCTGGCTTGGGAACCAAAATGATGATACCCAGGAGGATAAAACCTTTGGCATATGACAGTGACATTTTGTTCCGAAGACTAGCTACCTTGTTAAGGTGACAAAGAAAAGAAAGCCGGATCAGGATAATAACATATCTAAGGCAACTAATTTTCTTAAATTTGCGGAGTGTGAAAAATGCGCGGTATAGAAACTGCGAAGTGTAGAAAAAGACTGATTGTTCAGGGGCACCCAACGACGGTTTCCTCCGAAATGCATTGAAAACACTTTTTAGGCTGCCCAGTGTACTTTAAGATATCTAGGAGTGCATTCAAAGCGGTGCTATAAAATTTGTATCTGTTCTGTCATCCTAGGGGAACTTGAATCTTTTCGAAATTACGAGGGCTTCAGTATTATCTTCCCAAAAATTTTAGATGCAATTTAACGTTTTACGAAAGTGAGAATTTTTCTATTTTCCTCTCTCCGTTACCTTTTTGAATCCGAAAATTTTAGGTTTCCTTTTCCTACGAAAAATAGCCAAGATGGGCAGTGAAATGTGAAAAATAAAGTTCAGAAAACCGTAGGGAATTTAGTAGACAAGCCTCAAAATGTTTTCGTTAATGTACGGTTTTCTTCTTGCACCCGATATACTAGAAAGCATTGCTTTTCTCTACTGCACATCTGAGAGGTTCTCCGAACCAACCAGATACCCATGTAGATCAAGACGTTTCACTCAGTCCCAGCGGTCAATAAATCAATCCTCCGCGGTTTTATATTTTCGTACGCGCGCCCGACGACTAAAACGAAATTAGAACGCCTGTGAACAGACTAAATTCTCAGCCAAATTGTCATTGAGATATCAACGATCTAATTTACAAGTTGATGATGCAGTCATCCCGTAGGCCATTAAAATCGAATTTTGTTAGAGATAATCGGTTATGTTTATTGGGGGGAGTACATATTCTTTTACCTTTTAGCTGTCTCGCAGTCCTTAGTGGTTTTGTAATTTATCTAAGCACAGTTGAACTTCCCAATGTCGAGCAACTCAGAGTTGTGCCAACTTTGCCATCGGGAAGCGCTATTTATTTTAGAGTGCTAAGTTCCGAATCATTGTTTTCCAAGAACATGAAAAAAGAAAATTCTAACGTGCCAGGCCTCTCAACTGCTTGCCGCAAATTTATGCCCTGCAGCTAATCACTTGCGTCATGTTTTCAATTATACTATTGAAAACGAACTCCTAACACCTTCGAATAAACCGCGGCAGATACCAAGATGAACGAGTTGTTTAATAGAAGCAAGAGACGCAATTAAAAACTTCATCCAGCTGTTCATCTAACTATTTGTAACATCAATGACTATTTGTAACATGGCGAGGCCCTTAATAACTCAGTTTACGATCGCGGAAACTTCATGTAAAAGTTATGAGCAAATCGCTAGAGGCGAGGGAAAATTGACTGTACCCCCTATGCGAGTTCCACGTATTCGAAACCGAAACCCGCTTTCTTTCACATCGTCCCAAATACTCTACAATAAAGTCCGTTGAAATCCTAAATATCAGACGGTGATCCGCCACGAAAATAACCGGAGTTTTTATAACTCCAAATGAGTGTTAAGTAAACGAACAATTGATAAAGTTTATGTCTTCCGTAGGTGATGTAATTTCATTTAAAATTTTGTTGATTGTTTTTACCAACATTCTGTGGATTCTAATTTTTTTTAAGACTCACGGTCCCAGCGAATTTGGACTTTATAGAAGTTAACGCGACTTAAGGTGACTCGACCCAGTTTTTTGGGGGGGTACCATCCTACTTTGAAGCTCTCTGGTATCCCCACCTTCACTCTTATCGTACGTCTAACACATAGAATGGATAACATATAGATCAATCTACAATATAACATAAAATTTTTGACGATCGGAGTAAATGTCACGTGGTTATAATGTCACGCCCCTTTGAGGTATGAGTCGAAATCTGCTGTTGCCGGCATTTTTTCGTGAAAATCTCTCGGCTACACATAGTGCGCATTAGTGCCTTGCCTTGAACACAGTTTCACCAAAATCGGTGAGCATTTGGACGTCAGCCAAGCGCGGTCATTGCACGCGTGCTGAACAAGAATCAGTGCTGTATCATGACCGACTAGAAACAATAGACAACTCCCAAAGCACAGACTCATCCAAAACGCTAAAAATCTTCAATGTTTACTCAAGTTTGGGCTTATAGAAGATAATGTCACAGTTTTTCAATGACCATGAAATTCAGAGTCCGGGTAGTTAGTTACTCAATTGTGGCCCTGAAAAAATTTGAAGAAAAAAAAATTACGAATTTTTAAGAAAATGCTTTTTTCGTGAGAAGGACTCTTAAACGTTGACAAACGTCAACAAATAGCGAAAACTATAATTTCTATATGTTTGCTTTTCTCGAAATCGCGCGCATTTACAAGGCCCAAAAGCGTTTTGCTGACTTGCAAGGACCCATCTGTTATAACGATGTCCAAAATAAAGGGATGAATCTCATAGTTTATTAGATATAATCGTGTAAAGTTTGCTTATCATTTTCGCATAAATTATGACCTAAATTTGGAAACCGCTGAATTTCTCGAATTGGGTCTTTGCGATTTTGGTGAAACTGTGTTCAGCGCAAGGCACTAATGCGCACTATGTGTAGCTGAAAGATTTTCACGAAAAAATGCCGGCAACAGCAGATTTTCGACTCATACCTCAAAGGGGCGTGGCATTATAACCACGTGACATTTACTCCGATCGCCAAAAATTTTATGTTATATTTTAGACTGATCTATATGTTATCCATTCTATGTGTTAGACTTGCGATAAAAGTAAAGGTGGGGATACCAGAGAGCTTCAAAGTAGGATGTCACTCCCCCCCAAAAACTGGGTCGAGTCACGTTAAAGAAACACGAATTGGAAAAAAAAACTTTTAAATAAAGGAAATCGCGACGTACACAGGAAACAGACAAAATGAGCAACTTTAAGTGTATAATCTGTAATACGAACAATGCCGTGGCACTTTCCCTATTAATAGGGAGTGAAGAGAAAGAATCTGGCCACTTTGAATGTTCCTCATAGTAGTGCGCGCGCGCTTTTGCGGCTTCGCCGCTCAGTAGTGCGTTCGACAAAACCGCCATGCTACGAAGGCTATCCTCATAGTTCCACTGGACTTCCACGGTGACAAAATAATGCCCGAATGTCTAAAGTTTTTTCAAGAATTTGAGGCCAAATATTCACTGAAAAATCAAACGACTCGATGGACACTGCCATTAAACTGGGTAAAACACTGGGGTGAAACATTAAATATAAACTAGGGGTACCTTCCGGCAAGTGCCAACAGGAGTGAATGTTTTATTAAAAACACTGAAATCTTTTGAACAAGATTCTTGCTTGCGGCCGAGTCGCCGTTGCCGATCACTGCGCTGCGAAGATCTTTCTTTGGCAAAATAATATGTTCCAAAACGAAAAGACACGTCTTTTTTTCTTTTAATGTAGCGAATAACCAGTCGGCTATTCAGCAAAATACAATTCTTGCATGTGCAAAGATGCTGAAGTAGCGCCGTTGTTTTAGCCTTACATAATTTTTCCCGTAATGGAGGTTGGGAGAAATAATTTGTTGCCATGGTTGTGTAGTGGAGGTTTTGTTTAACAAGCCTAAAAGCGCAGCTCTTTTGTTTAATAAGCACAATTTATTTGCTTATAAAGCAAAAAGGGCGCGCATAATAAACAAATAAGTGTAATAAACAAAAAAGACAGGCTTTTTTGTTAATACTAGGGGTACCTTCCGTCAAGTTCCAACGAGGCGAATTCGTTTATCTTTTGTGGAATGTGCCTATTTAGATCTTCGCGATATTTTGTTTATAATTTTAGAGGTTTAAAATGGATTCCGCTTTAGAAAAGGATGGCACCCAACTTCAAAAGAACAACTTTGGCACATTCTAGGCTTTCACTTTTATTGAACAATAACAGCATGGCTTGAAGCTTTGTTGGTAAATATGAGCAACTTAACACTTATGTTTCATGGAAAATTCCATTGTATCAAAGCTTTAAACGTTAGAAAGAAAAATATAGTTCAAATGAGGCCTTTGACTGCTGAAATTAAAAATAATAATTAAATTCCGAGCAACAACGTCATCAGGGATAAGAAAAATATTTCGCGTGGTAATATACATAAGACAAAATATGGTGTAAGGTAAAATGTGTGAAAAGCGCGCAAGAATGGGGCGGAATGTATTAGAGGTATAAAAATATAAACTTGAATAAAACACAAAGATCTAATGAGCGAGTGTCACAGGACAAAGAGTCTCTTGAAAGGCATAATGATAGTCTGAAAAACAAAAGGTCCGCAAATTCGTTGCATTCCTCACGGGAGTTTTGGGCTGTCTCAATGTAAATCGAGCAGCAAAAAAACATGCTGGTTGACAAAATCTCTCGAAAGACATAAATAAATTCTAAAAAAAAGGTCCGCAAATACGTTTCATCCCTCACGAAAGGTGAGATCTGCCTCAATGAAAATCGACCTGCGAAGAACACGCTGGTTCTGATATATGTTTTGAGAATATAACCCTATGGCTTGATCAACTACCGCTTAAAATTCAATTCACAAAGCAAAAGAGAACACTGAAAACCCTGGCTCTGAGTCGAGAAGCGAATACGCTACCTCAATGTAAATCGAGCTGCAAAGAACAAGCTAGTTCTGACAAAAATTTGAGCGTAAAACCCAATTCCTTGATCAGCAGCTGCTTTAAACACAATTTATAAAGCAAACCAGAGCACTAATTGCTCTTCCAAACTAGAAATCGTATTAAAGCTTGCTCACCAGTTAGGTCCTCTTGAACAGACAACGAACAGCTGCACACTGAATCACCCAATCTTGAACCACGAGTTGTAAATACAAGACCATGACGTCACTACCCAAATATGGGGTCTTGCTTACACCCAAATATGGTCAAAAATGCAAATTTTAGAGGGTTACGCAGAATTTGAGAGTTTTTGCCTACATTGCGCGGCGTTATAATTCTGGAGCCGAGTCAACCTTGCTTCTTAGCTCGGTTGCCTCGTTGGCAATAAAGCCTATTCTACAAACATTCTGACAGTCCGGAAACAATCTGACTCCTGTTCAGTCAGTTTCTTTCTCTTTTCTTCCTCAAATGTCGTTCTTTCGGTCTTATGCGCATCCTGTATGTAAATAACACTTTGAACACGTTTTTCTGCTTTCGATATCAGCAAAAATACGCCCATGTTATTCTTGTCAATTCCTGTAAAATTTCTTGGTAAGTAATTAGCGCATATGAAAAGAGTCTTCCCTTGAAAATTCTATCTTTGAAAGAAATGATTATAATTTTGTACGCCTGCTTATTTTCCTACAGTCTGTATATTATTTTAAAAGCGAAATGTGGCTTTACAACGCTCAACCTCGCTCGCTCGGCTTACCAGTAAATCCGCCCCGAAATTGAGCTTTTTCTACTCATTTCACGTTTACAAAAGTGAAAGAAAAAATTATCTTAGGACATTCCAAGTAGAACAGCAACACTTTTTTTATTTCAGCTGAAATGGATTATTCGAAGTCTGATTTAATAAAACAAGAACAGCTTAGCGAAATCAGCCGGAAATGAAATGAACAGTGTTGACGAAATTCCAGCGCACAGGTCAAGTTCCACTTTAGTTTCACTTTATATATATTAAACAAAAAGTGGAAATTTGCATGTTATACATAAATACCCTATTCTGAATTACATGCCACATCACGCATCACGCGCAACAGTTATAGAATTATAGAATGATTTACTTCAATAATTCACGTGTTAAACTCTAATAGTGGAAGAAATTCGGTCCCTTATGGCTAGCCATTTGACCTTGTCCGAGCCTTGCTGCTCATCTTTTTTCCCCTTCGCTGACAACTAACAGGAAAGAGTGTTTGAGACTAATACCTTTTTCCGTACAAACATTGACATATTGAAATGTTTTTTTTTTTTACAATATACAACTGAATTTATCAGATTTTCCTTACCTCTTAGTCTTAATTAAAAAAATAGGTTTCATCAACTCATAATCGTGTGGTGAGGGTAAAAGACGGAATGAGTTTGGGAAATGGCATGTGCATGGCATGGCTTGTGGACATAATTATGCGGAATGTAATATACGCAGAATGACCCAAAGAAATATATGAAAGTGAAGAGTGCGCCCTTTTTTGGCGCCAATCAATTTGCAAACGGGGCCGCATTTTTTAATATTGCGGGCTCCACATACGGTGACAATCAAGAAGCCAAGAAGGACTCCTTGATTTCTCACAATCGATTAGCCTTTTCCGCACACCACATTTACGCTCATAAAGTGAACTTCGACCAGTCTATTTTGCAAAGTTTGCGGAACACTTTAATTTTGAGGGAAGGAGCACTTCATTCCAGAACTTGGCTGCATAACTCTAAAGGACAACTTAAAAAGAGTTGTTTTCTTTATTGAAACCCAAGATCGACGAAGTCAGTGAACTGTTTGCTAGTTTTCCTCTTCAACATCTTGTATCAAAATTCAAATGACAGTTCTGACAGTGCTGAAGTTGAAATGCTAAACGCTATAATTTTTAATGTTTCGATCGTCACATGCCTCTCACTGAAGCTTAATTAAGTTTCAAGTCCTCCGAGTAGCGCCATGGCTGAAAATACTAAAAAAAAAGCCTTCAATATTCGACAATTGCCTGAACTTCATTCCGTGTAGCTATACTAAGGCTCGCAAGGTCGAATAAAAGAAAAGGATAAGGAAAACTGAGCTTGATTTCTACCACGAGCTTCTCTCTAATCCACAACCGCTGAGAGCGGATCCGAAATAAGGTGAATGCGCGCGCATTTTGCCACAAACGCAAGGCAAGGCGCTTAACTGGGACTAATTACTGCTATAGAAAATAGTAGGAAGTTGAAGAGACTTTACTTTTTGTCGGACGACAGCCAAGGGAAGACTCTTTTCATATGCGCTAATTACTTATCAAGAAATTTTACAGGAGTTGACAAGAATAACATGGGGGTATTTTGCTGATTTAGTGGAAGTTTTGTTTAATAAGCCTAAAAGCGCAGCTCTTTTGTTTAATAAGTACAATTTTTTTGCTTATAAAGCAAAAAGGGCGCGCGTTTTTGCTTATTAAGAAAGAAAAACCATTTTCCTCAGGTTTAATAAACAAAGCTTGCATTTTAAACTGGTGTAATAAACAAAAAAGACAGGCTCTTTTGTTTAATACTAGGGGTACCTTCCGGCAAGTTCCAACGAGGCGAATTCGTTTATCTTTTATGGAATGTGCCTATTTAGATCTTCGCGATATATTTTTTTATAATTTTAGAGGTTTAAAATGGATTCCGCTTTAGAAAAGGATGGCACCCAACTTCAAAAGAACAACTTTGGCACATTCTAGGCTTTCACTTTTATTGAACAATAGCAGCATGGCTTGAAGCTTTGTTGGTAAATATGAGCAACTTAGCACTTATTTTTCATGGAAAATTCCATTGTATCAAAGCTATAAACGTTAGAAAGAAAAATATAGTTCAAATGAGGCCTTTGACTGCTGAAATTAAAAATAATAATTAAATTCCGAGCAACAACGTCATCAGGGATAAGAAAAATATTTCGCGTGGTAATATACATAAGACAAAATATGGTGTAAGGTAAAATGTGTGAAAAGCGCGCAAGAATGGGGCGGAATGTATTAGAGGTATAAAAACATAAACTTGAATAAAACACAAAGATCTAATGAGCGAGTGTCACAGGACAAAGAGTCTCTTGAAAGGCATAATGATAGTCTGAAAAACAAAAGGTCCACAAATTCGTTGCATTCGTCACGGGAGTTTTGGGCTGTCTCAATGTAAATCGAGCAGCAAAAAAACATGCTGGTTGACAAAATCTCTCGAAAGACATAAATAAATTCTAAAAAAAAATGGTCCGCAAATACGTTGCATCCGTCACGGAAGGTGGACTGGCTGAATTTAAATCGACCTGCGAAGAACACGCTGGTTCTGATATAAGTTTTGAGATTATAACCCTATGGCTTGATCAACTACCGCTTATAATTCAATTCACAAAGCAAAAGAGAACACTGAAAACCCTGGTTCTGAGTCGAGAAGCGAACGCGCTACCTCAATGTAAATCGAGCTGCAAAGAATAAGCTAGTTCTGACCAAAAATTGAGCGTAAAACCCTATTCCTTGATCAGCAGCTGCTTTAAACACAATTTATAAAGCAAACGAGAGCACTAATTGCCTTTCCAAACTAGAAATCGTATTAAAGCTTGCTCACCAGTTACAATCTTGGACAAAACGGTTGAGAAAATTGCATACTTGTGGGGCATTGTTTCTAAACTTCGTAGCCGACCGATTCTTCCCTTCCCCCCTCCCCCTGGAAGCAGTGTTGTTGGGTCTTTAAAGGAAAGCCGGATCTCTAAGCATTTGCAGGAAGCAACTTTGAACTGGGGGAGGGGGTTTTCTTTACGCAAAGCCGTTGATTTGGAAATAGTTTTGTTGCGTTAGGTAGTGCGCATCAATGGTTGAGCTCACACTAGACACTTTACTATGGTAAAAAGGGCTTTACTATGGTAAATCTCGTAAATCTCGTTCTCGTAAATCTCGTTCTTTACTGTAGTAAACCTGACAGGTCCACTTAAAAAGGCATTTGAAACTTTCCAGGCCTTTTTTCTCGCGTGATCGGTAACGTGAGAGTGAAAAGTAACAAATGATGACGTGCCATAAGAGCTGACTCAATATTGAAGTTACTGAACTGTAACTTCCTGAGCGTGACCCTCACAAGTGCACAAAGATGGATCAGTTTGAGAAAGTTATGTTTTCTGTTGTGAGCAGTTTGCTTTTAATTCTTCTGCTCAGACGAGCAAGAAGAATGCGCTCCCTTATTACCTACCTTCATTGGTTTCGAATACGAAGTTAGTGAAGATGTTTTAGCGACGGGTTCATTGATTATCCATCGAAGACGCAATCTTACAGAAAGAGCGGCATTGCGAAGGCAAGCGTGGGTTTACCCTCGACCCCAGGAATGGTTTGAAGAAATGTACAGAAACAGAAACCTTGAAGTACTGTGGAAAAAGCATTTCAGGGTGACCAGAGATACATTTGACTATATTTGCCAGCTGCACGCGAATCCACGCGAATAAAGACAATTACCGATGTTCTAAAGCTATTTTGTTTATATGTGAGCCTTTTTGATACTACTTTCCTCAAAAATCATGACAAACTGTCAACAAAACAAACAAAGTTTAGATAAAGTAGAGATATACCCACCTATTTTTTTTGGTAACCAGATGGTTATCGGTGATGGGTCATCTTTGTTCTTTCCGCTGTAGCATGGAAATTAACCAGAGTAAAGTTTACCATAGTAAACCGAAAAATGCCGGTCACACTTACGGTGCCTTTTACTATGGTAAACTTGAGTTTACTACAGTAAACTTTCCCTAGTGTGACCTCAACCAATGAAAACATTTTCTCAAGTAGTTTTGTCCAGGATTGTATTTAACTGGGAAAGTCGATTTTGAGTATTTAACGCGTGCACATAAATCTGTTCTTTCTGTATTTCATACATTTCACAGAAACGTAGATAATTAATGGAAAATAAGTGACAACAGAGGAGTTGATGACGAGAAAATCAACTTGTATGTCTTTCTTGATTCAAGTAGCCAGTCATAAACGTTTGTGAATGTCATTTTCCATGCAGGGTTTTTACGCGCCCTTTGAGTGCAGAGGAGCAGGCATACATTACGTTTATGGCGGACGAGAAGGACGTCTCCGTCAAGGCGATTAGCCAGAAAACGGGAATTTCACCTGCTACAATTCGACCAACAAATAACACATGAAACTTTTTGCTGAATTTTCAGAGCGCGTGACCCATACTTTGAACAATTTTCCCATCGCCGACATAGATAAAACAATCAAAGTCAATGAACAAGCGCTTGCCATTAATAACAGCATCAAATGGAGAGAGGATTAAGTATCAACAAAACTTGTATTTTTACTTTCCAAATTTGAAAGCTTACTTTTGACATTGTAGCGATGTCCAGTGCGAAAAATCACACTATGAAATCTAGAAATGTCACGCGCGGTAACGTGACAAGATGTACTATCGTGTGACCTGTGAGCTTAAGACTGCATGTTTTGCCCTCGGGCTATTTATAGCTACATATGACTGGAAGAACTTATGAGATCAATTCATCATTTGTAGAGCAAGATATAGTAAAAATTGCCACAGTTGTTCTGTAATCTCTTTCTCTCCTCAATATCTAAGTTTCGGAACGATTAACAGGACATTTTTAAGGTGCTACCAAGATTAGCAACGGTTAACAACGATTAACAAGGACGTTTCATAAGAATCAGAAGGTCATTTACTTTTAAAAACGAAATGGTGTTAACCGTTTCAATGTTTTGTTAATCGTAACATTATTCTATCCATGGAATTATAAAAAGTTAACCGACTTGTAGCAAACGAGGTTTCTGTAACCCTCATAGTTTAGCCAATTTTAAGATCTGAGAAGCATTTTCCACCTGACGCGATACGTTTCCTTATTGGCTTCACTATACGTCACTAAACAAACACTACGAACTTCTTTTCTTCTAAGAAAACCGTCATCCAAGTCTTGTTCTGACTCTTCTGAAAACTATAAATCACTTTCCACACTTTCCATGCCTGCCAGGTTTGAACAACACGAAAACATGTAACAATGAGCACGCGTTCTACGGCTACTGCAAAATCGCACTGTTTTAAGAGGGTGCAGCAAAAAACGTATATGAGGTCGTACTTTTCTATGAGAAGATGGTGTGTCGTGAAACTTTGTGCTCAAAACAGCTTCTGTAAAGTGCTTTTTATTGGTAGGTTTCCGTTTTGTCCATGTTAATATTCTCGCTAAAAAACGTGAATCACCTTATATACAATCTTGGACAAAACGGTTGAGAAAATTGCATACTTGGGGGGCATTTTTTCTAAACTTCGTAGCCGACCGATTCTTCCCTTCCCCCCTCCCCCTGGGAGCAGTGTTGTTGGGTCTTTAAAGGAAAGCCGGATCTCTAAGCATTTGCAGGAAGCAACTTTGAACTGGGGGAGGGGGTTTTCTTTACGCAAAGCCGTTGATTTGAAAATAGTTTTGTTGCGTTAGGTAGTGCGCATCAATGAAAACATTTTCTCAAGTAGTTTTGTCCAGGATTGTAGGTCCTCTTGAACAGACAACGACCAGCTGCTCGCTGAATCACCCAATCGTGAATTACGAGTTGTAAATACAAGACCATGACGTCACTACCCAAATATGGGGTCTTACTTACACCCAAATATGGTCAAAAATGCAAATTTTAGAGGGTTACGCAGAATTTGAGAGTTTTTGCCTACATTGCGCGGCGTTATAATTCTGCCGCCGAGTCAACCTCGCTTCTTAGCTCGGTTGCCTCGTTGGCAGTAACCGCTCAAAACAACTTGAAGAAGATTGAAACGGATTGCATTTGTGGTTTTTGAAAGCTTGTTGGCCTAAGAGCTTTTCAAAGTTCACTTTTGTTGTATATAACGTTTGATATAATGCTTTGGAGGCTTATTTGTTTGACACAACTCTGTTATGTTCTCATTCGCATTTATTAATTTCTCAAGTTCCATAGCGAATGAGGACGCGTAATTAACATTATTAAGATTATAAACAATATGAACTAGACAACCGTGACACAAGTCAACGCTCCATTTAATTAGTGGTGCGCAAATTAACCAGGGGCACCCAACGACTGTTTTCTGTAAAATATCTGTTCGCAGAAGCAAAAATTGCCTAGAATTTTCTATAACTTGAGGAAGGCTAAAAATGTCTAGATGACTGTTCCATTCATGTACAATTTTCGAAGCTTAATAAATCCCCCTACTTACTGAAGTTTAATTTTTCGCATTTGCACTCCCCAGCCGGGTTAAGCTATTTCTCGTAGAAAAAGAAAACCTAAAATTTTTCAATTTAAAAAAAATGTGAGGGAGAAAGGAATAAAAAAAATATTCTTACTCTTGTAAATCTTTAGACTACATCTAAAATTTTCGGGAAAATCATACTGATGCCCTCGCAATTTCGAAAAGTTCTAGCCGTAGGATGACCAAACAGATACAAAGTTTCATAGCGCCGCTTAAAATTCATTTCTAGAGATCTAAAAGTTTTCTGCATGGCCTAAAAAGTGTATCCATTGCATTTAAAAGGGAACCGTCGTTGAGGGCCTCTTATTAGCGTTTAAAAATTACAAAAATTATCGCGACTTAAAACGTTACTTTGATGAAGCTGTAATAAGGTTGTGGTAACAGAATCGATTAAGGCTTGTATGAAAGTGACGTAGAACGAGGACGTCGTCTCCTGAAAGTGACCGTTCACGGGAATTTTCGCCGTTTGCGACCGCTTGTCGTATAAAAATTATACCTCTCGTTAGTGTCCGCAGCTTTTTACGCCGGGAATTATAGGGGTTTGTCAAGGAGACGGTAAGTAGAGCTGTTCGCTTATGAGTGTTCCTTGAAAGGGTTTTGATTGAGTTGTTGTCTGCTGTCACATGGAAGCACGAATGATTTTCACTCCTTGCGACACGCATGTTCTTTTCATTCATAATAGATTTCCGGCATTAAATAATTATCAGTGAATTATATCATCAGTTTAGTTGTAGAATCGAAGTTTCCGCATTGTTCCCTGTGTCGCCGTAAAGGGTTAGGTATATTATGAGAACCTACACCAACCATGCACTTCCAGTAGTATGTTAAATGAACTGTTTCAATCCGCAGAATGTTTTCCTTTGGACATTATTTGTTCGGTGAAGAAGACTCTCCACACAGATCTGAGAGTCTAAAGTGACTGTTTGTCATGAATTAAACTTTAAGAAATCATTTCTTTAGATTAGTAATCGTGGAACTGAACCTTTCGATAGTCGATACAACCGCTTTTTGCCTCGATATGTCAGACAACGGAAGTCTTAACGTACGCCACTGGAATAAAACTTGCATGAAAAGCCAGATTGAGTGAGTTACGATGTGTATATGCATCAGTTGACTTTCCACTCTTTTAGAACATTTTTTTTATTTGCTTTTCCATACTTTGATCCCTCACTACATATTCTCAGTGATGGTTGTGTTCGATCTAATCCGGTCGTGTTTATGAGCCAGGGGCACCCAACGAAGATTTCCTCCTAAATACGTTGAAAACACTTTTTAGGCTATCCAAAGTAGTTTTAGACCTCTAGAAATACATTCTTTAAGCGGTGCTATGAAACTTGTATCTGTTCGGTCATCCTAGGGGACTTTGAGTCTTTTCAAAATTTCAAGGGCTTCAGTATTATATTCCCGAAATTTTTAGATGCGATTTATCGCTTTACGAATGTGAGAATTTTTCTTATTCATATTTCAATCACATTATTGAATCCGAAAATTTTAGGTTTTCTTTTTCTACGAAAAACAGCATTACTCGGGGAGTGAAATGCGAAAAATTAAGCTTCAGAAAGTATATTAACATAGATTTTTTGCATGCATATATAAATAATATTTTTATCTAGTGTCCGTTTATTAACTATTTAGAAAAGCTGTAATTTTTCATCCATTTCATTGTAGTATTATAAGCATTGTAATGTAAAGCGCATTAGATTATATACCCATGTATTTTGCGCGGTATAAATAATAAAGTTATGTTAATAATATGTTATGTTATGTTAGAAAGTCGTAGGAAATTTAATAGATAAGTTTCGAAAATTGTATATGGAGGGAACCGTCATCCCGAAATTTACGTCCGTGCCTCAAGTAATAGAAAATTTTTACGCAATTTTTGCTTCTCCGAACAGATATTTTACAGAAAACAGTCGTTGGGTACCCCTGATGAGACTGTCTCTTCAAATTAACTTATACGATGGTAACAGATAATTTAGAATCAACTGTGGTTGTCTTGTCTTTTCTTCCCCCCTTAAATTTAGAAATGCCTCAGGTGCAAAACTGAACAGTTCATCCATAACTGTTTATACTTGTTTTCCAAGTGATTTTTTATCAGTTATATTGATTATTCGCTTGTTGTTTGGAAGAGGTAGTGAATAAGTCTTCCCACTCGAGCCCTCTTGAACTGGACGATATTTAAGTTGAAAGAACAGTAAAACCGCATTAAAGATTATCTTAAGAACTTGTTTGGAGCGAATGTTGAAACTTTTACTGATTTTACTTAACAAGGAAAACATTAAAAAAGGACCTGATCACAAGCTAAACCGGCGCATTCTTACCAGTTTGATTTCTAAAACACTACTTACAGCTCGTAGACTTGACAGTGTCAATATTTTGCAACGCAGTTTCAGTTACGGCAACCCAAGCTCACGTTAAGAAAGATTTTACACCATGACGTTTACAAATTCAAAATTAATAGAGAGTTCGAAATTATAATTGTTTGCCTTTAATATCTGTCTGTTGTATTTGTCTTCACTTGTGAGCTCTTATTATCTTGAGATTATACACGTAATAAAGGCTTGTGGGCTTGTGTGGGGCTCGCGATATCGGGCGCATTAATAAATAGAAACAGGAAGAATTATTTTGAGTTTACACCTGACTCAAAATTCCACTACTGGCTGGAAAATCGTCTGAAAATCGTTGTTAACAAGATTATTTAGCACCATTACATAATTATAACTATGCCAGTGTCTTCCCCAAATACTCGCCAATAAAGTGCGTTGAAATCTTACAGGGGCACCCAACAACGGTTTCCTCGTAAATACATTGAAAACACTTTTTAGGCTGTCCCGCGTACTTTTAGATCCATAGAAATGTATGCTAAGTGGCGTTATAAAATTTGTATCTGTTCGGTCATCCAAGGGGAACTTGAATCTTTTCGAAATAACAAGGGTTTTAGTTTTATTATCCCGAAAATATCAGATGCAATTTAACGTATTACGAAAGTGAGAATTTTTTCTGATTTGTTTCTTCATCATTCTTGAATCCGAAAATTTTAGGTTTCCTTTTTTCTGCGAAAAATAGCCTAACCTCGGGAGTGAAATGTGAAAAAATAAACTTAGAGAAAATAGTAGGGCATTTATTAGATTCGCTTCGAAAATTGTACATGAATAGAACGGTCATTTTTAGTATGAGAAAATAGAAGGGATTCCTGTCACGAGTTGGTTTAATTATTGGCTTGCATTAAACCTATGAAAAAATGATATTTTTTAATAGTAAGTAGATTTAGTGTGTAGCACTTCTTGATTTTTTTTTTTTGCAAAGGCACAAGAAGCACAAGAATTGATTAAAAATTGTGAGTTAAACCTCTTTGTATCACGCGATGGCCTGTCTCACTGTACCAAAATTATCACATCTCGGTGAGCATTCGGAAGTCAGCCAAGCGCGGTCATTACACGCGTGCTGAACAAGAATGCTGTATAATGACAGACTAGAAACAATAGACAACTCCCAAAGCACAAACTCAGCCAAAACGCTAAAAATCTTCATTGTTTACTCAAGTTTGGGCTTATAGAAGATAATGTCACAGTTTTTCAATGACCATGAAATTCAGAGTCCGGGTAGTTAGTTAATCAATTGTGGCCCTGAAAAAATTTGAAGGAAAAAAAACTACGAATTTTTAAGGAAATGCTTTTTTCGTGAGAAGGACTCTTAAACGCCGACAAACGTCAACAAATAGCGAAAACTATAATTTCTATATGTTTGCTTTGCTCGAAATCGCGCGCATTTACAAGGCCTTAAAGCGTTTTGCTGACTTGCAAGGACCCATCTGTTATAACGATGACCAAAATAGAGAGACAAATCTCATAGTTTATTAGATATAATCCGTGTAAAGTTTGCTTATCATTTTCGCATAAATTATGACCTAAATTTGGAAACCGCTGAATTTCTCGAATTGGGTCTTTGCGATTTTGGTGAAACTGTGTTCAGCGCAAGGCACTAATGCGCACTATGTGTAGCCGAGAGATTTTCACGAAAAAATGCCGGCAACAGCTGCAGATTTTCGACTCGTACCTCAATGGGACGTGGCATTATAACCACGTGACATTTACTCCGATCGCCAAAAATTTTATGTTATATTGTAGATTGATCTATATGTTATCCATTCTATGTGTTAGACTTACGATAAAAGGAAAGGTGGGGATACCAGAGAGCTTCATAGTAGGATGTCACTCCCCCCAAAAAACTGCGTCGAGTCACCTTAAAGAAACACGAATTGGAAAAAAACTCTTAAATAAAGGAAATCGCGACGTACACAGGAAACAGACAAAATGAGCAACTTTAAGTGTATAATCTGTAATACAAACAATGCCCGTGGCACTTTCCCTATTAATAGGGAGTGAAGTGAAAGAATCTGGCCACTGCGAATGTTCCTCGTAGTAGTGCGCGCGCGCTTTTGCGGCTTCGCCGCTCAGTAGTGCGTTCGACAAAATCGCCATGCTACGAAGGTTATCCTCATAGTTTCACTGGACTTCCACGGTGATAAAATAATGCCCAAATGTCTAAAGTTTTTTCAAAAATTTGAGGCCAAATATTCACTGAAAACTCAAACGACTCGATGAACACTGCCATTAAACTGGGTAAAACACCGGGATGAATCATTAAATATAAACTAGGGGTACGTTCCGGCAAGTGCCAACGAGGCTAATTCGTTTATCTTTTGTGGAATGGGCCTATTTAGATCTTCGCGATATTTTTTTTATAATTTTAGAGGTTTAAAATGGATTCCGCTATAGAAAAGGATGGCACCCAACTTCAAAAGAACAACTTTGGCACATTCTAGGCTTTAAGCTTTGTTGGTAAATATGAACAACTTAGCACTTATGTTTCATGGAAAATTCCATTTTATCAAAGCTATAAACGTCAGAAAGAAAAATATAGTTCAAATGAGACCTTTGACTGCTGAAATTAAAAATAATAATTAAATTCCGAGCAACAGCGTCATCAGGGATAAGAAAAATATTTCGCGGGGTAATATACATAAGACAAAATATGGTGTAAAGTAAAATGTGTGAAAAGCGCGCAAGAATAGGGCGGCATGTATTAGAGGTATAAAAATATAAACTTGAATAAAACACAAAGATCTAATGGGCGAGTGTCACAGGACAAAGAGTCTCTTGAAAGGCATAATGATAGTCTGAAAAACAAAAGGTCTGCAAATTCGTTGCATTCCTCACGGGAGTTTTGGGCTGTCTCAATGTAAATCGAGCAGCAAAAAAACATGCTGGTTGACAAAATCTCTCGTAAGACATAAATAAATTCTAAAAAGAAAAGGTCCGCAAATACGTTGCATCCTTCACGGAAGGTGAGGACTGGCTCAATGTAAATCGACCTGCGAAGAACACGCTGGTTCTGATATAAGTTTTGAGAATATAACCCTATGGCTTGATCAACTACCGCTTAAAATTCAATTCACAAAGTAAAAGAGAACACTGAAAACCCTGGCTCTGAGTCGAGAAGCGAACACGCTACCTCAATGTAAATCGAGCTGCAAAGAACAAGCTAGTTCTGACAAAAATTTGAGCGTAAAACCCTATTCCTTGATCAGCAGCTGCTTTAAACACAATTTATAAAGCAAACCAGAGCACTAATTGCCCTTCCAAACTAGAAATCGTATTAAAGCTTGCTCACCAGTTAGGTCCTCTTGAACAGACAACGAACAGCTGCACACTGAATCACCCAATCTCGAACCACGAGTTGTAAATACAAGACCATGACGTCACTACCCAAATATGGGGTCTTGCTTACACCCAAATATGGTCAAAAATGCAAATTTTAGAGGGTTACGCAGAATTTGAGAGTTTTTGCCTACATTGCGCGGCGTTATAATTCTGCCGCCGAGTGAACCTCGCTTCTTAGCTCGATTGCCTCGTTGGTAATAAAGCCTGTTCTACAAACATTCTGATAGTCCGGAAACAATCTGACTCGTGTTCAGTCAGTTTCTTTCCCTTTTCTTCCTCAAATGTCGTTCTTTCGGTCTTATGCGCATCCTGTATGTAAATAACACTTTGAACACGCTTTTTTATTTTCGATATCAGCAAAAATACGCGCATGTTATTCTTGTCAACTCCTGTAAAATTTCTTGATAAGTAATTAGCGCATATGAAAATTGTCTTCCCTTGAATATTCTATCTTTGAAAGAAATGATTATAATTTTGTACGCCTGCTTATTTTCCTACAGTCTGTATATTATTTTAAAAGCGAAATGTGGCTTTACAGCTCGGCTTAGCAGTAAATCCGCCCCGAAATTGAGCTTTTTCTACTCATTTCACGTTTACAAAAGTGAAAGAAAAAATTATCTTAGTACATTCCAAGTAGAACAGCAACACTTTTTTTATTTCAGCTGAAATGGATTATTCGAAGTCTGATTTAATAAAACAAGAACTGAATACGCAAACTTTTCAACCGAAAGCTTAGCGAAATCAGCCGGAAATGAAATGAACAGTGTTGACGAAATTCCAGCGCACAGGTCAAGTTCCACTTTAGTTTCACTATATACATATTAAACAAAAAGTGGAAATTTGCATGTTATACGTAAATACCCTATTCTGAATAACATGCCACATCACGCATCACGCGCAACAGTTATAGAATTATAGAATGATTTACTTCAATAATTCACGTGTTAAATTCTAATAGTGGAAGAAATTCGGTCCCTTATGGCCAGCCATCTGACCTTGTGCGAGCCTTGCTGCTCATCTTTATCCCCCTTCGCTGAAAATTAACAGGAAAGAGTGTTTGAGACTAATACCTTTTTCCGTACAAACATTGACATATTCAAATGTTTTTTTTTTTACAATATACAACTGAATTTATCAGATTTTCCGTACCTCTTAGTCTTAACTAAAAAATAGGTTTCATCAACTCATAATCGTGTGGTGAGGGTAAAAGACGGAATGAGTGTGGGGAATGGCATGTGCATGGCATGGCTTGTGGACGTAATTATGCGGAATGTAATATACGCAGAATGACCCAAAGAAATATATGAAAGTTAAGAGCGCGCCCTTTTTTGGCGCCAGTCAATTTGGAAACGGGGCCGCTTTTTTAATATTGCGGGCTCCACATACGATGACAATCAAGAAGCCAAGAAGGACTCCTTGATTTCTTACAGTCGATTAGCCTTTTCCGCACACCCCATTTACGCTCTTAAAGTGAACTTCGACCAGTCTATTTTGCAAAGTTTGCGGAACACTTTAATTTTGAGGGAAGGAGCACTTCAATCCAGAACTTGGCTGCATAACTCTAACGGACAACTTAAAAAGAGTTGTTTTCTTTATTGAAACCCAAGATCGACGAAGTCAGTGAACTGTTTGCTAGTTTTCCTCTTCAACATCTTGTATCAAAAACTCAAATGACAGTTCTGACAGTGCTGAAGTTGAAATGCTGAACGCTATAATTTTTAATGTTTCGATCGTCACATGCCTCTCACTGAAGCTAAATTAAGTTTCAAGTCCTCTGAGTAGCGCCATGGCTGAAAATACTAAAAAACAAAGCCTTCAATATTCGACAATTGCCTGAACTGCATTCCGTCTAGCTATTCTAAGGCTCGCAGGGTCGAATAAAATAAAAGGATAAAGAAAACTGAGCGTGATTTCTATTACGAGGTTCTCTCTAATCCACAACCGCTGAGAGCGGATCCGAAATAAGGTGAATGCGCGCGCATTTTGCCACAAACGCAAGGCAAGGCGCGTAACTGGGACTAATTTCTGCTATAGAAAATTGTAGGAAGTTGAAGAGACTTTATTTTTTGTGGGACGACAGCCAAGGGAAGACTCTTTTCATATGCGCTAATTACTTATCAAGAAATTTTACAGGAGTTGACAAGAACAACATGGGCGTATTTTGCTGATATCGAAAGTAGAACAACGTGTTCAAAGTGTTATTTACATACAGGATGCGCATAAGACCGAAAGAACGACATTTGAGGAAGAAAAGAGAAAGAAACTGACTGAACAGGAGTGAATGTTTTATTAAAAACACTGAAATCTTTTGAACAAGATTCCTGCTCGCGGCCGAGTCGCCGTCGCCGATCTGTGCGCTGCGAAGATCTTTCTTTGGCAAAACAATATGTTCCAAAACGAAAAGACACGTCTTTTTTTCTTTTAATGTAGAGATTAACCAGTCGGCTATTCAGCAAAATACAATTGTTGCATGTGCAAAGATGCTGAAGTAGCGCCGTTGTTTTAGCCTTACATAATTTTTCCGGTAATGGAGGTTGGGAGAAATAATTTGTTGCCATGGTTGTGTAATGGCAGTTTTGTTTAATAAGCCTAAAAGCGCAGCTCTTTTGTTTAATAAGCACAATTTATTTGCTTATAAAGCAAAAAGGGCGCGCGTTACATTTTAAACTGGTGTAATAAACAAAAAAGACAGGCTTTTTTGTTTAATACTAGGGGTACCTTCCGGCAAGCTCCAACGAGGCGAATTCGTTTATCTTTTGTGGAATGTGCCTATTTAGATCTTCGCGATATTTTTGTTATAATTTTAGAGGTTTAAAATGGATTCCGCTATAGAAAAGGATGGCACCCAACTTCAAAAGAACAACTTTAGCACATTCTAGGCTTTCACTTTTATTGAACAATAACAGCATGGCTTGAAGCTTTGTTGGTAAATATGAGCAACTTAGCACTTATGTTTCATGGAAAATTCCATTGTATCAAAGCTATAAAGGTTAGAAAGAAAAATATAGTTCAAATGAGGCCTTTGACTGCTGAAATTAAAAATAATAATTAAATTCCGAGCAACAGCGTCATCAGGGATAAGAAAAATATTTCGCGGGGTAATATACATAAGACAAAATATGGTGTAAAGTAAAATGTGTGAAAAGCGCGCAAGAATAGGGCAGAATGTATTAGAGGTATAAAAATATAAACTTGAATAAAACACAAAGATCTAATGGGCGAGTGTCACAGGACAAAGAGTCTCTTGAAAGGCATAATGATAGTCTGAAAAACAAAAGGTCCGCAAATTCGTTGCATTCCTCACGGGAGTTTTGGGCTGTCTCAATGTAAATCGAACAGCAAAAAAACATGCTGGTTGACAAAATCTCTCGAAAGACATAAATAAATTGTGACAAAAAAGGTCCGCAAATACGTTGCATCCCTCACGGAAGGTGAGGACTGGCTCAATGTAAATCGACCTGCGAAGAACACGCTGGTTCTGATATAAGTTTTGAGAATATAACCCTATGGCTTGATCAACTACCGCTTAAAATTCAATTCACAAAGCAAAAGAGAACACTGAAAACCCTTGTTCTGAGTCGAGAAACGAACACGCTACCTCAATGTAAATCGAGCTGCAAAGAACAAGCTAGTTCTGACAAAAATTTGAGCGAAAAACCGTATTCCTGGATCAGCTGCTGCTTTAAACACAATTTATAAAGCAAACCAGAGCACTAATTGCCCTTCCAAACTAGAAATCGTACTAGTCATAGTTGTCACTAAATCTGCCCCCGAACTTTTAAAACCCGAATGAAGACTCCTTGTGGTTGTCCATGTATTTGCCATCAACCTTTGAAATGCAGTTTTCGTATTAGAGTTTCTGAGTGTAGTTCTTTTGTTTTTTCTCAATTAGTACACTTTGTTTCCTGGGTTAATGAAAATCCTAATACATGTCATGCTTAGGATGGAAAATTGTTTTTTATACATCCCATAATGAGTTCAACCAACACTGCAAATGTAATAGAACGCGTGTTAAACAACAAAACCATCTTTAATTATTTATTTGTAACTAATAATGTAAATGTCCTCTAACTAATGTGTCGAACGAGTGCTTTAGCTTCGAGTGTGACATTCTTGAACGCAACTGATATGGTCTGATATAAATGATTTCGCAATAAACTAACCCTGGTGTTGCGGAATCTTCCACTGCGTTTGGAATATCTCCGCGTCCGCTGGTTCAATAAACAATCAGGACTGTATCTTTCTCTTTCTTCGCTTTATTGCGTTCGTTCATTCGTACATCACAATCGTTCTAAACATTCTACTCAAAATTACAATGCTTACTAGTTTTATGATTACCACAAGTAAACGCCTTGACTACGTATGTCCGGCCGCAAACCGAACTTGGCAAAGGCTCACTATTATTTCTTGCGATCTAACACATGAGCGTGATACCTATTTCCTCAACATATCCCACATTATGTACCTTAATTATTATTTACCGCGCATAAACCGATTACAATCAAAACCACTAAGGTTGATAAAAACAAACCGAGTCAATTCTATTATTCGTCATAGGATGTGGTTACACGCCTAAGATAATTTTCTACTTGCAAAGCAAAATAAACTGTTCAACAATTACGAAAAATAATATTAATAACTTGTTATAACACCTGGTAACGGCACTCAAGTTAAGCGCTGTCGGTCGGGGTTACGAAGTGGATGGGTGACAAACCGCGAATATCGTCTTAAAGGTCCATACGTTGTTCTTTCTTTTCTTCTTTTGCGTATTATGTGGTGTTATTGTTAACAGTGTATTGAAAAGCAGATTAAGCATTATTTCGGTGTCCGGATTTAGAAAAAGACAAAAACAAAGAACAAATATGGCCCGGTGTAGTTCGCCTGAAAGTTATTATTCTTCGGGCCGTAATACAGAGCTGAAACATTGCAGACTTTGATCTATATATCTGCGGGGAAACCGGCAAACTAAGAAATCTGGGTTTTCGACAGTGTAAAACGATCATAATTCCTCTGATTCCAATCTCCTGTTCCTCTGTCTCTTGCTGTCGGCGTTGCCTTCGCTGTGCTAATCGATGTTCCTTCTACTCCGCGGTTTCTTGTTGACGTCTTCTCCTTCGTTGCTCACGCTGAATTTGAAGTCGGCGTTCTCGCTCCAGAGGAGTTTCGATGGAAAATCTTCCTGGGCGAGAATTTGGAGCCACTTGTTGTGCTTGTGTGTGACACAATTCTTCGAATGCGACTCGTTGACAAACCCAGTTTGCGCGGTTGCTGAGCCAGGCGCACATGCTGAAAATTAACCGGGACCACCGTGCGCGCCTAGTTTCATCAAATCGAGAAAATTTCGCATACTAACACTACGACGATACGATACTTTTACTTTACGCGGGGGACATTAGGGTGCCTCCTCGGGTTCCGGCCTCTGGGCAGGAACCCTGCGGGGGCAATTAAAGCTTGCTCACCAGTTAGGTCCTCTTGAACAGACAACAAACAGCTGCACACTGAATCACCCAATCTTGAACCACGAGTTGTAAATACAAGACCATGACGTCACTACCCAAATATGGGGTCTTGCTTACACCCAAATATGGTCAAAAATGCAAATTTTAGAGGGTTACGCAGAATTTGTGAGTTTTTGCCTACATTGCGCGGCGTTATAATTCTGCCGCCGAGTGAACCTCGCTTTTTAGCTCGGTTGCCTCGTTGGCAGAAACCGCTCAAGACGACTTGAAGAAGATTGAAACGGATTGCATTTGTGGTTTTTGAAAGCTTGTTGGCCTAAGAGCTTTTCAAAGTTCATTTTTGTTGTTTATAACGTTTGATATAATGCTTTGGAGGCTTATTTGTTTGACACAACTCTGTTATGTTCTCTTTCGCATTTATTAATTTCTCAAGGTCCATAGCGAATGAGGACGCGTAATTAACATTATTAAGATTATAAACAAAATGAACTAGACAACCGTGACACAAGTCAACGCTCCATTTAATTAGTGGCGCGCAAATTAACCAGGGGCACCCAACGACTGTTTTCTGTAAAATATCTGTTCGCAGAAGCAAAAATTGCCTAGAATTTTCTTTAACTTGAGGAAGGCTAAAAATGTCTAGATGACTGTTCCATTCATGTACAATTTTCGAAGCTTAATAAATTCCCTACTTACTGAAGTTTAATTTTTCGCATTTGCACTCCCCAGGTTAAGCTATTTCTCGTAGAAAAAGGAAACCTAAAATTTTTCGGATTAAAAAAATGTGAGGGAGAAAGGAATAAAAAATATTTTCTTACTCTTGTAAATCTTTAGACTACATCTAAAATTTTCGGGAAAATAATACTGATGCCCTCGCAATTTCGAAAAGACTCAAGTTCTAGCCGTAGGATGACCAAACAGATGCAAAGTTTCATAGCGCCGCTTAAAATTCATTTCTAGAGATCTAAAAGTTTTCTGGATGGCCTAAAAAGTGTATCCATTGCATTTAAAAGGGAACCGTTGTTGAATGCCTCTGATTAGCGTTTAAAAATTACAAAATTTATCGCGACTAAAAACGTTAATTAACTGTAATAAAGTTGTGGTAACAGAATCGATTAAGGCTTGTATGAAAGTGACGGTAGTACGAGGACGTCGTCGGAAAGCTGAAAAAGTGGCTGTAACGCATCACTGAAAGTGACCGTTCACGGGAATTTTCGCCGTTTGCGACCGCTTGTCGTATAAAAATTATACCTCTCGTCAGTGTCCGCAGCTTTTTACGCTGGGAATTATAGGGGTTTGTCAAGGAGACGGTAAGTAGAGCTGTTCGCTTATGAGTGTTTCTTGAAAGAGCTTTGATTGAGTTGTTGTCTGCTGTCACATGGAAGGACGAATGATTTTCACCCCTTGCGACTCGCATGTTCTTTTCATTCATAATAGATTCCCGGCATTAAATAATTATCCGTGAATTATATCATCAGTTTAGTTGTAGAATCGAAGTTTCCACATTGTTCCCTGGGTCGCCGTAAAGGGTTAGGTATATTATGAGAACCTACACCAACCATGCAGTTCAAGTAGTATATTAAATGAACTGTTTCAATCCGCAGAATGTTTTCCTTTGGACATTATTTGTTCGGTGAAGAAGAATCTCCACACAGATCTGAGAGTCTAAAGTGACTGTTTGTCATGAATTAAACTTTAAGAAATAGTAGTGGAACTGGACCTTTCGATAGTCGATACAACCGCTTTTTGCCTCGATTTGTCAGACAGCGGAAGTCTTAACGTACGCCACTGGAATAAAACTTGAAAAGCCAGATTGAGTGAGTTCCGATGTGTATATGCATCAGTTGACTTTCCACTCTTTTAGAACATTTATTTTATTTGCTTTTCCATACTTTGATCCCTCACTACATATTCTCAGTGATGGTTGTGTTCGTTCTACTCCGGTCGTGTTTATGAGCCAGGGGCACCCAACGAAAATTTCGTCCTAAATGGGTTGAACACGCTTTTTAGGCTATCCAAAGTAGTTTTAGACCTCTAGAAATGCATTCTATAAGCGGTGCTATGAAACTTGTATCTGTTCGGTCATCCCAGGGGACTTTGAGTCTTTTCGAAATTTCAAGGGCTTCAGTATTATATTCCCGAAATTTTTAGATGCGATTTATCGCTTTACGAATGTGAGAATTTTTCTGATTCCTATTTCAATCACATTATTGAATCCGAAAATTTTAGGTTTTCTCTTTCTACGAAAAACAGCATCACTCGGGGAGAGAAATGTGAAAAATTAAGCTTCAGAAAGTATTTTAACATAGATTTTTTGCATGCATATATTATAAATAATATTTTTATGTAGTGTCCGTTTATTAACGTGCCTCAAGTAATAGAAAATTTTAACGCAATTTTTGCTTCTCCGAACAGATATTTTACAGAAAACAGTCGTTGGGTACCCCTGATGAGACTGTCTCTTCAAATTAACTTATACGATGGTAACAGATAATTTAGAATCAACTGTGGTTGTTTTGTCTTTTCTTCCCCCCCTTAAATTTAGAAATGCCTCAGGTGCAAAACTGAACAGTTCATCCATAACTGTTTATACTTGTTTTCCAAGTGATTTTTTATCAGTTATATTGATTATTCGCTTGTTGTTTGGAAGAGGGAGTGAATAAGTCTTCCCACTCGAGCCCTCTTGAACTGGACGATATTTAAGTTGGAAGAACAGTAGAACCGCATTAAAGATTGTCTTTAGAAATTGTTTGGAGCGAATGTTGAAACTTTTACTGATTTTACTTAACAAGGAAAACATTAAAAAAGAACCTGATCACAAGCTAAACCGGCGCATTCTTACCAGTTTGATTTCTAAAACACTACTTACAGCTCGTAGACTTGACAGTGTCAATATTTTGCAACGCAGTTTCGGTTACGGCAACCCAAGCTCACGTTAAGAAAGATTTTACACCATGACGTTTACAAATTCAAAATTAATAGAGAGTTCGAAATTATAATTGTTTGCCTTTAATATCTGTCTGTTGTATTTGTCTTCACTTGTGAGCTCTTATTATCTTGAGATTATACACGTAATAAAGGCTTGTGGGCTTGTGTGGGGCTCGCGATATCGGGCGCATTAATAAATAGAAACAGGAAGAATTATTTTGAGTTTACACCTGACTCAAAATTCCACTACTGGCTGGAAAATCGTCTGAAAATCGTTGTTAACAAGATTATTTAGCACCATTACATAATTATAACTATGCCAGTGTCTTCCCCAAATACTCGCCAATAAAGTGCGTTGAAATCCTACAGGGGCACCCAACAACGGTTTCCTCGTAAATACATTGAAAACACTTTTTAGGCTGTCCCGCGTACTTTTAGATCCATAGAAATGTATGCTAAGTGGCGTTATAAAATTTGTATCTGTTCGGTCATCCAAGGGGAACTTGAATCTTTTCGAAATAACAAGGGTTTTAGTTTTATTATCCCGAAAATATCAGATGCAATTTAACGTATTACGAAAGTGAGAATTTTTTCTGATTTGTTTCTTCATCATTCTTGAATCCGAAAATTTTAGGTTTCCTTTTTTCTGCGAAAAATAGCCTAACCTCGGGAGTGAAATGTGAAAAAATAAACTTAGAGAAAATAGTAGGGCATTTATTAGATTCGCTTCGAAAATTGTACATGAATAGAACGGTCATTTTTAGAAATTTTTAGCGGTCCTCAAGTAATACAAAATTCTAGGCAATATCTGCTTCTCCGAACAGATATTTTCTCTATTTTAATAGGGAAAATAGGGAGTGAGGCGAAAGAATCTGGCCACTTCGAGCGTTCATCACAGTATCACTTCACTTGCAAACCTCCACGCTTATAAAATAATGCCCTTTCCTGTTGTCAAGAAATGAATGTCTGGAGTTTTTCAAGAATTTGGGGCCAAAATAATGGATATTAAAGGAGCTTTGTCACGAAATTTATCACTGAAAATTCAAACGAAGGGAACTGCCAGCAAACTTGGTGAAACATTAAATATTAATTATTTAATAACCGCTCAAAACAACTTGAAGATTGAAAAGGATTGCATTCGTGGTTTTTGAAAGCCTGTTAGCCTAACAGTTTTTCAAAAGTTCATTTTTGATTTTTATAACGTTTGATATAATGCTTTGGAGGCATATTTGTTTGACACAACGCACGCTGTTATATTTTCATTCGCATTTATTAATTTCTCGAGTTCCATAGCAAATGAGGACGCGTAATTAACATTTATTAAGATTATTTACAAAATGAACTAGACAACTGCAACACAAGCCAACGCTCAATTTAATTTGTTTAGTGGCGCGCAAATTAGTCCCCTAACAACTGTTTTCTGTAAAATATCTGTTCGGAGAAGCAAAAATTTCCAATATTTTTCTATAGCTTGAGGAAGGCTAAAAATGTCTAGATGACTGTTTCATCCTTGTACAAGTTTTGAAGCTTAATAAATTCCCTACTTTCTGAAGTTTAATTTTTCGCATTTCTACTCCCCAGGTTAAGCTATTTCTCGTAGAAAAAGGAAACTTAAAACTTTCCAATTCGAAAAAATATGATTGAGAGAGGAATAAAAAACATATTCTTACTTTTGTAAATCTTTAAACTGCATCTAAAATTTTCGGGAAAATAATACTGATGCCCTCGCTATTTCGAAAAGACTCAAGTTCAAGACCTAGGATGACCGAACAGATACAAATGTTTATAGTGCCGCTCAAAATTCATTTCAAGAGATCTAAAAGTTTTCTGGATAGCCTAAAAAGTGTATCTAGTACTTTTAAAAGGAAACCGTCGTTGGGTGCCTCTGATAGCGTTAAAAATTATTGCGACTTAAAACGTTAATTTCATGAAGCTATGGTGAGGTTGTGGTAACAGATTCGATTAAGGCTTGTGCGAAAGTGACGTAGACCGAGGACGTCGTCGGAAAGTGGAAAAAGTGGCTGTAACGCATCACTGAAAGTGACCGTTCACGGGAATTTTCGCCGTTTGCGACCGCTTGTCGTGAGTAGAGCTGTTCGCTTATGAGTGTTTCTTAAAAGGGCTTTGATTGTAATGGTGTGCTATGTCACATAGAAGCACGAATGATTTACACCCCATCTGACACGCTTGTTCTTTTCATTCATAATAGATTCCTTGCGTTAAATAATTGTCAGTGAATTATAATTAATATATAGATTTAGCCAGGGCTAAAAGCGAAGCTCTGGTTAATAATACGTGTAAACAAAAAAAAATTAAATCGTGTAATGCTAAACGCGGACGACAATGAATATGGCTTCAAGACTAATAGATGTAATTAGCAAAAAAACAAATTGCACGTGCAGCACGCTTTTTTGTCGTTCCCTTGTTGTTGTTTTGCACGACTACAACGCTGTTTTGTACGGCTAAAACGTCAAACTTCCTAGTTACACATTGTTTTCCTGGAGGAATTGTCGTATGTGCTTACCCAATATTTTGTCTCTTGTGTTCATGTTCGCTTTTAATTTTCATTGCCGCTCATTTTCACCTTGCTGGTCGCTAGCATTTCTCATTTTCTCACCGCCGCTTTGAATTTCCGTGTTTTTCTTCCTAAGAAATTCGTCTCCTTTGTTTTCAATAACTCGCTCTAGCTCTTTCTCTTTTGTCCACGTTAATGTAAACATAAAAAATAACGCCGAAAAAGACACGACTTTGTTGTTGTTTTTTCTTCTAAATAAAACCTTGAGTCGCATTTGGGTTGCCATACCTGTTGATTGAGTTATTTTACATTGGTGTGCCTGTGGTGCGGACGGTCGCTCGCTCGCTCGGTGTACGGTCACGTGATTACCAAATTTTCTTGGATGGGTAGTTTACCACATTTTCTTACCCATGGTGCTCGGCTGCGCGCTTCGCGCGCGAGAGCTCCGCTATCATCAGTTTTGTTATACGATCGACGTCTGCGAAGTTGCCACATGGTTCCCAGTCTCGCCGTAAAGGGTTAGGTTTATTATGAGTATACCTACACCAACCTCTTGAAATTTTAATGAGCCGTTTCTGACAATCCACGGAATTTTATCATTTGGGCATTGTTTGTTAGGTGAAGAAGACTTTCCACACAGATCCGATCGAGAGTCTGAATCTGTCGATAGTCGATAATCGATGCGATCGCTTTTTTCGCTGTATTTCAGACAGTGGAAGTCTTATTAAACGTACGCCACAGAAATAAATCTTGAAAAGTCAGATTAGTGAGCGAGTGAGTTGGGATATGTTAATATGTATCAGTTGACGTTCGACTCTTTTAGAACGTTTATTTTATTTGCCTTTCCATTTTATACTTTGATCACTTACTATACATATTCACAGTGATGGTTCTATATACGGTCGTATTTATGAGGCTGTCGGGACCTCAAATTAACTAAACGATGATAACGGATAAACCGAATCAGGTGGTTGTTGTGTCTTTTCTTTCCCCTTAAATTAAAAAATGCCTCAGGCGCAAAACTTAACCGTTCTTTCGTAACTGTTTATACTCGTTTTCCTAGTGATTTCTTATTAGTTATGATTATTTGCTTCTTGTTTGGAAGAGGGAGAATATAGGTATGGAAAAATCTTCCCACTCGAACAAAAAGTTTGCAGGAATTGCTAGTTAATTACTAAAATAGAACAGAGCTTGGATTCGCTTGGAGAATCGCTGCCTTGAGGTACAAGCGATTGATGTTTATTCTCTCTTGTGTTTAAACTATTCTTCCTTTGAATAATTACTTTTAGCGGTGCTCTTAGATTCGCTAACGTGGTTTCTGTTAAATGTGGCCTCTACTTTCGTTTTGACTTGCCCACCGTAATTTTACTGATTTTACTTACCAAACAAAACATTAAAAAGAACCTGATTACAAGCTAAACCGGCGCACTAGTTTGATTTCTAAAGGAAGGAAGGAAGGAAGTATAAGAACTCTATTATAGTGTCGAGGTTGCCAGCATACAATGTACGCTAATTGGGGACACCTAACCACAATAGACCTTTTCACGGTTTATGACGCAATCTTGGCTGGTGGGCAAACACGGCTAAAATTATAGTGAATGTATGGGATTTTGGCCCAACTGGAACCGCTATTAACGCCGCTACAAAGAGGCGGATTTCCAACATTTGCCTCTGCTTTAATTAGTTTTATTGATATCACAAATAAGGCTATTAAAGGAGGTACGACGTTCGTAAATTCGAATTATAAATCTTCTCATGTGGCTTCTATAATTTCATGCTTCATGGATAATGTTGATTAGAATTGAGGGTTTGTATGAAATCTTAAAAATTCGTTTACGGTCGTTATAACCTGACTCATAATTCCACTAGTGGCTGGAAAATCGTCTGAAAATCGTGTTTAGCAAGATTGTTTAGCACCATTACATAACTATGTCAGTGTCTTGGACAAGCCTTAATGTTATTCTCAAATTCCTTGTAAATAAAATATATAAAATGAATAAATAGATTTATAAAGCGCTTAAACTATGACATATTCTAATGCGCTACCTAATTTACAATAATAAAATGCAACATTGAAAGAGGAATAAATAATAAAAAATCAAAATCATTCAGGTCTAAAAGCTTTCTTGAATAAGTAGGTTTTAAGATGTCAAAAACAGTCAATATTTGAAATAAGTCTTAGTTCCAAAGGTAGGGCATTCCATAACGATAGACTAGCGTGGGCGAAAGGATTTACACTTTGTTTGTGGCACTTGCAGCAGTCTCTGGTTCATGATCTGATAATAAAGTATAACCTCCTGCAACTTTAGGTTTCATAAAAATCTCTAATGTGCACAGGGGCCTTGCCTTCTAATGCCTTGAGAACAAGTAAAAGAATCTTGAATTGAATTCGGAAATAGACAGGTAACCAGTGCAGTTTAGTTAGAAAAGAAGTGATATGGTCAAACTTCGGAATAACACAAATCACCCGAGCAGCAGCATTAAGGATCTTCTGTAACCGGTCGTACTGTGAAAATTAGGTATGCCTAAGAGAATTGCAGTAGTCAAGGTGCAACATGACAAAGGCGTGAACCAGAGAAAGAAACTGTCTCATTTGCCAGATGGTATATAGGCCATGAAAAGCTTTACTACAAACTTTGAAACATGAGTATCCATAGACATATGAATGTCAAACCATGCGCTCAGATTACGGACACACTCCACAGGTTTTAATAACAGAGGTACCGACAGCAATTGACTCAATGGAAACCTTGGATAACTGCTGGTAAGAGCCAATGATAAGAAATTCAGTCTTCATGTCATTAATTAATAGCCGATGAGAAACCATCCAAATGCGAACCTCTGCAATACATTCCTCAGTCACTTTGATAGCTTCCCTCTGAGAGTTAGAGGAGCTGGGTTTAAAAGAAAAATATAATTGCGAGTTATCGGCATACGCATGTGCTTCAGGGAGATGCTTTGCCATTACTTTAAACAGTCCAGAAGCATATAGGAGAAAAAGAACAGGGCCCAAACAACTGCCTTTGGGAACTCCACAATGCAGATCAAAGGGCTTAGACAGCTGCTGATTAAGAACTATTTGTTATTTCCTGGCTGATAAGTACGACTCAAACCAATTTTGGGCTTCGCCAACTATGCTATAGTCATTCTCAAGAATATTTAGCAAAGTTCTATGGTCTATGGTGTCTAATACAGTACTCAGATCTAATAAGGCGAGAAGAGAAACTTCTGTTGGTCCATAGCCATGAGAATGCACTTTGGACCTTTACCAGTCGAGAGCAGTCTCAGTTGAACGGAAAGTGCGATAGGACGACTGATTCACAGGTGGTAGTGGCGCATGAATTCTACCATGAGCAAACAGGTGACCAATCACTGCCTGTTCAACAACTTTGGCAACAAAAGGTAGATTACTTAAAGGTCTAAAGTTGTTAAAAATCTAATTAAGGCCAGCCTTTTTAAGCACTCGAGGAATGACAATAGTGCTTTTCCAATAGTCAGGTACCCGTCCTTTCCGAAAAGATCAATTTAGCGTTAATGTAATAACTGGAATAAGCACATCAACAGACTGTTTCACAAGCCAAGTAGGAATAGGATCAAGACTGCATGTAGCATTCAACGAACCAACAATAATTTTATGTACAATCAACTTCTGAAGGTGGAGAGAAACTGTCCAGCCCAGTTTCAGGTGACCGGAATTCAACATGAGGACTATTAACCACAATGTTGTCAATATCAGCTTTGATCATCTCAATCTTCCTGCAGAAAAATTCCCCAAACTCATTAGCCAATTGATGAGGACGCTCATGAGGAGAAAATTATTGCATTGTCCTGACGCTCCTTGCAGAGAGAATTTACAACACTGAAAAGTCTTTTAGAGTTTCCAGCACAGCTCTCAATGAGCTCAGAATGATACGCGGACCTAGAAGCATTAAGAAGAGCAGAGAACTTGTTACGCACAGTTTTAAAGGCATCCTTATCGCATCGAAGCTGGTTTTTAGCATTTTTCTTTCCAATTTCCTATGTGTGGCCTTGAGTTTTTTCAGGCAATCATTGAACCATGGTAGTAATATTTCTGTCTTACAATCCTCACTCTTGACTTCAATGGAGCATGCAAATCAAGAAGATTAGATAAAAATTAATAACCTCGTATTAACTCATCACTAGGTCATCGACACAGGACAAGGCTGTACCGCAGAGCCCAGATGACATAATGTCCTCCTTAAAAGTGAAACTCTTCAAACTGGGTTCATATAACAGTTCGAGGTGTACATATTTTATACTAAATTGTACATACCCAGAATGTGCCTCATGTAATTCTCTCTATATTCCCCTCAGTGTTTTAATTTACCGGTGGTTGAAATAAGTGCCACACCTATAACAGGGAAAATGAAATAAGCGCTGCGTCGCTTAATTGATCAGTTACGGTAAGACATAAAAAACAGTAACATCATATTGCTTACAGTTTCAGTGGTAGACCATGCTATGATGGTAGACTATCTGGCTCTCATGGACTTGAATGACCATCTCACTTCATTTGAAGGAAATGAAACAAGCTAAACTTTTTGTCTTTTAACGGCCCTGTTTAAAAATAAGTCACGTGAGACATAGATTACACTATATCACTGCACATACAGTCAAACCTCTTTAATACGGACACCAAAGTGAGAGAACCAAGTGTCCGCTTTACAGAGGTGTCCGTATTATAGAGGTAGGGAATGTATGATTTTTGGCATTTCTGGGATTAAACGAACTGTCCGTAATAGAGAGGTGTCCGTATTATAGAGGTGTCCGCAAGGAGAAGTTAGACTGTACCAATTACTATTTTTTTTTCACAGGATTTTCTTGGAAAGAGTGACCCCTATTTGGAGCTTGCAAGGTCAAAAGAAGATGGAACTTTTGTTGTTGTCCATAGAACAGAGGTTTGTTATGTCATGAAAAGCTATAACAAAAAGAAATGTACTTTATTATGTACAAATTTCTCGTTAGTTACTTAATACTCTACCCACAGTGGTTTTCAAAGAATGGAGGTCAAAAGTGTTGGCTGCCTACGTGTAGGGTGCAGCTACACATAATAAAAGCGTTTGGACCTTTCCACCGATATTAGTAAAACTAGCGACCCCTCCCCTCCCACCTCAAACAAAGTGAAATTTTGAGCAAATTGGATGGAAAAGAGTGCTTACAACCTTGCTGGGGGGAGTGGGGGGGCAACATGATGAACCCAAAGCTGATCAAAAATTGTCATTAGGGGCAGCAGTCCTACGTAACAATTGCTTAGATTAGGGGCTCTTTCACACATTTCCAAGTTCTTTTGTCCTCCCTTGTACAGTTTTGTAAAAGTTCAGGTCCTTCTTCATGCCTATTAATCCAACTTGCAGGTTATTAAGAACAATTTAAATCCAAGGTGGAAAGCATTTCAAATTCCCACTCAGCAGATATGTAATGGGGATTATGACAGGACCATTAGAGTAAGCAATAAAGCACTTTTTTCTTTACAAAATACATAATTATATCTTTTTATTTTAAAACTTGTGTAATTTGTTTAAGACAAGGACAGCAGCGCTTTGACACTGTTTAAAAATTTGTGCGCCTTTTTTAACCAATGATAAAACATGTGCTTTGAGTTCTTTAAACAGCGTCAAAAACATCCCTGGGGCATTTCATTCAATAGGATTTAATAGGATTGTTAAATAATGCATTTATCTTTTTAAGATGTATTTATTGAACAAAGTTAAACAAAAGCAGCAAAAAATGACAAATGTTGGGTAAAAATAGTTATGCAAATGCATTTTGCAACTGAAGTGTACAGTTTTTAAACTGTAGACGCTTTAAAGCATCTATTTGCCTTCGCAATTCGGCTATCCAAATGAAAGAGTTTTCCACAGTTAACTGGCCTCAGAAGAGGAAAAATTGCTCTCATATACTGCCGCTAAATCTAACTGCAATGTGGCATAGTGGGCATTGGTAAGAATTTGATTATGTTGTTCGTGACTTATTTTGGCCATTCCTTCGTGAAATGGTAATAGTAGTATATTGAGATCAGGACCTCAGTTTGGTGCCATCTCGGTTTGAAAACTTTGTTTTTCGTTTTAGAATAAAATAACCAGTCACGTTTTTTTGTTAGGTAAATATGAACTTTTTCTGCCTTCAGTAGAAAGATTTTGTCAATTCTTTTACTTTTCATTTATTTGCAAATCAGCTGGACTGTCTTGTGTAAAATTTTATTTTTATTAGTATCCTTTATATTAAAAGGCCAACCTAATCAATATTCCATTGTTTCGGTCATTCACCTTCATATTTTCCCTAAGGCTGAATTCAAAGCCTTCCCCTAACTGATAAGTTTGCTGAGTTTTACCGGGTGTAAAAGTCCTTACATGTGATTGAATTTGCAAAGTCTATTAGACAATATGCCTACAGAATATGTTTTTTAAAAAGTTTTGAAACGCTTACTGATCATATCTAAGCATGTCTTTTGAGCACTATAAAAAATAATTATATACTGAAAGGGAAGTTAAGAATATATAAAATCACCCTTTCCTGAAGTCTTATTACTTTCACTTCTAAGTGAAAAAAATAATAAAACTTGACCAAGGCGAAAATTTTCAGATTTCATGTTTTGACTGGGATTCGGATGGATCACATGACTTTATTGGAGCATTCACCACAAATCTCAGAGAGATGTGCTCTATTCAACCGCCCAAGGAGGTAAATAAATTGATTAAACTTACAGGGATGACAAAGGTGGAATAACGTTTTCATAAAATTCATGGGAAATTATGCTTCTTTTTAAGACTTTGTCCTTTTTCCATATAAACGTTCTTAATGGTATGGGGTGGGGGAGCTAAGAGATGGCCTGGCAATGTACATTTATTGGTATTTTGTGATTAAGTGTGGTTTGGGAAGTTGGGTAATAGCCCACTGCAATGTTCTAGAATCTGGTGCGACACCTTGCTTGGTTCCAGAGACATTTCATGCAAGTTTTCCAGTTTTGATAAACTCTTAATATAAGTGACCTGTGCAGCCTAATTGTACCTGTTTTCTTCTCACATCTTTGCGCATGTGGCTTAGACCTTCGGCCTATGGCTGATCCTGAAACATTTCACTGTTTGCGAGAAAAAAAGAAAAACCTATGGTGCCCAGGAAAGTATTTTCTTTGTTAATTCATGTCACAGTCTTCTTTTTATTAATTTCCAGGTTCAATGGCCTTGTATGAATGAAAAGAAACAGAAGAAGAAGCGTGGATACAAGAATTCAGGAGTAATTTTTCTTTCAAAATGTGAGGTAGAATGAATACTTTCAACCTCAGCTCTCACATGTTTGTTGGTTCAGTGGTGAACATAATAAAAAAAGCTCAAATTGAACTGAATTAGAGTTACAATAAGATCCAAACTTAGGGCTTCCTTTTCCGGAGGTGAGCCAAAAGTAATTACATATATATTGTATGTGTAACATGTAAAAGAGCTCTATGTGTAGCCACGAATCACCTTTTTGCCCACATCCCTAAACCCTGGGAGATCGTGCATGCATTTTCTGAGGACCAATTTTATTTAAACACAAACTGATTTGATTAAGCAGTTACTGGTTTGATTTTTTTCTTTGTGTTCCCATGTCGTTGCATTTGTTAGTCTCAATATTTTAGAGTTCCTTCTTATTTTAACAGGTAGTCAAAGTATCATCATTTTTGGACTTCATTCAAGGTGGCTGTCAACTTAACTTTACAGTGAGTTTTGAAAGAAATATTCTTACTTTTTAATTCTAAGACCTTTCTGAACTTACCCTTAATTAACTAGACCATTTCTCATAAAGTTGTAGGTTTAATACACAACATGATTGGTTTAAAAAACTCTCTCAGACTCATCACTCTGACCCCGATTCCGTGACTAGTAACCAACATTTAGAAGTGCCAATATCTTCCTCAAGAGAAGCTCGAGTTGTTGGGGGAGGGGGCGGGGGTTGAGGCATGAGGATTTAAAGAGAGGCTTGTTAGTCTATGCAAATTTAGTGCAAGAAAACTATATCATAATGAGGCATTTTATACCTTACAGCATGCATCAGTGTCAGGCTGTAAGATAGTGGCAAAAACAGGCACAAACACCATCTTATGTAACCCTTTAAGCCCTTATATCTGCATACAAACTCTCCCATCTGATCTCCGTACATTCCTTACAGGATTAGTTGAGAGAATTTGTTCAAAGTTCAAATGTTTTCCCTTAGGTTATTTTTTTTGTATTCTTATCAACTTTTCTTTTAATTGCGTATTAATATTGTTAGGAGAAAATTGATGTTGGTCACTCTTGGGACTTAAAGGGTTAATGGGCCATTTTCGAGTTTCCCCGGGCCTCTGTATCAAAACAAGGTTAAGTGCTCAGCCTTTGATATGGAAATGATTTTTTCATTCTCATGCAAATAAAATTCGTTTTTACGGGAAATACTGTGCACTTGCCTTCAATTTAAAAGTGAGGGTTTTATAACTCGGAAGTGGCCTATGATCCTCATTGCAGAGGACATCAACTGTAAAATAACTCACTAACAGCTTCACTTTGTCCCTTACAGTCAAGGAACCGCTCACTGCTGCTACAACCAGTTGCAAAACTTTTGAGAGACTCCGACCAAAAAGCGACTTTTCTTGCTTCAAATCTCTGTTAGTCACCGGTCTGTGAGATAAACTTTTTATTCTGACTTCCCTCCACCCTTCCATTCAAAGTTGTTCCCCCAAGTTTTGAGCATGGTCTTGTATTGCTAGCCACTATGATAAGGGGTTGAAGGGGGGGTCACAAGCACAAGATCACGGACAGGCCATCTAAGCCAAAATACAGTAGTGTCTCAAGTACTTTTGCAACTGGTTGTAGCCCTATTTTTGCCCATACAGTCGTAGACAAGTAACATCTCACTGTGGAGATGTGAAAATATTTGACTCTTCCACCTTGAGAAGCACTATATAAGGGTGCTATCACTGTACAGGCTGTAGTTCTATTGGCCCTCTATTTTAATTTTTCTACATGGCTAACAGGTTGGAATAGACTTCACAGCCTCAAATGGTGACCCTACTAAGAGCACTTCACTTCACTTCATGAATCCTTATGCACCAAATGAATACATGCAGGCGCTGATGGCTGTGGGGGAAATTATTCAAGATTATGACAGGTAATCATAACGGAAGAATGGTAGTATAGCCTGTGAACAGGCCTTCGGGTGAGGGAGAATCCGCCTTTCTCCCCTGATTTTTTCACCCTTTCCCCAAACTGAGAGCCTGTTCACTGCCTGGCACTCCCTATAAAGGCCTATATGCGGAGGCTTCGCCAGAAAGGGATACTTTTTTCAGACTTCAGATTTATACGGTGGCTCTTGAATCCGGACGTGTTTTGGATTCTGGGAAGTGTTTTTCGATTCTGGGGCTTGTTTTGGATTCTGGGACGTTTTTTCAGATTCTGTGGATGTGTTTAGGATTCTGGGAAGTGTTTTTGGAATCTGGGATGTGTTTTGTCCTTGCGAACCACTGTACATTTACATGTATAGTATACATGTATGACAGGGTGGGAAAATCTATCATTTAAGCACTTTAATTGAAACATTTTGAAAGATACTTCCTATGGCTCTATCATTTTAATAGGCCATTTCCCACAGAACGTCTAAATCAAAACAAGGCTAAGTGCTCAGCCTTTGATGCAGAAATTATTTTTCATTCTCTTGCAAATAAATTATGCAACTAAATTTGTACAAAAGGTTGTGCACTTGGTTTCATTTCGAAAGTGAGTGTTTTATTTAAATATATTATTGTAATTTTTACAATACTGTGATAAAACTATGATAATAATAAGGAAAAAGACTAGTTCATGAATAATAAAACTAAAATAAAAAATATTTACAAATACTTTAAAAAATGTGATAGCGTTTAAAAGATACTAAAATTGTGAAAATTTACAAATTCACAGAAATTAGTCCACGATTATACCATCGCAGCCATGGTGTCTATGAAGGGGTTCCTTGGGCGATTGGTTTTCAAATTCGGCTTTTGTCAATAAGGCATAATTAGATGTCATGCGTTTTACGTATTATGTTGAAGTTAATTATTTGTGTCAGTTAATTTTTGTTTTTCCTTTGTTTTAAATTCATTAGCATACATTACCATACCCAAAAACAATGGAAAAATAAAAATTAACGGAGACAAAAAATTAATTACAACATATATCTTCTTGATTTTATTTTACAGTGACAAACTGTTTCCCTCATTTGGGTTTGGAGCCAGAATTCCACCGTCATATCAGGTAAATCAGAAAAAGAACTTTCAGTTTATACAGCTTAAATCCTTGGACCCGACCCAGTTGTTCAAGAGTAGATTAAACGTATTGTCTTGTAAAATTGCCAAAACCTGCGGTTAAATCTTATTGCCTCGTAGAGGAGGCTATTTCTAATTGGTGCTCACAACAGCTAAGAGTATTACCAACGGAAAGCTTAGTCACGAGGTAGTCGTAGTTAAAAAAACAGTGATGGCGAATTTGAACCTCGAGTTACTTTGTAAACAAATCTACTGCAGAAGTTAGTTTAGCCTTGCTTATGAAAATTCGCGTCCAGAGCTACGTTGTTACTGAGCTCCTGTTTCAAACTGGACTCAAAATCAACATGTAGAAGCTTTCATGTTTTATCACGGTTCGTACTGTCCATGGAAAACCTGGAAAGTCGTGAAATTTCATTTTCAAGGCCTAGAAAGTCATGGAATTCAATTGTTGGTCCTTGAAGGTCATGAAAAATTAAAGTTTTGTTTGGTAGATTAGTTACTGCAGATGACAAAGAAAGGATAACGTGAGATAAAGAGGAGTAATTAAGCAGCGCGAACATTTTGGTGGATACCACAATTTGTTTCTTTTGAACTGTTTAGGGTAAAAATATGCTGAAACAAGTAAAGTTCTGAAACCTTTCCAAAATGACAGCTAAACCTAAGGTCATGAAAAACTAGAAAAGGCCATTGAAAAAGTCATGGAAGCGTGAGGTGGACGCAAAGTGGAAGCAAAGCGCAAGAGGATAAAATACCAAATAATTAAATGTGATGTTACACGGGACGATTTGCAACGACGATTTTTTAACGCAACACATCAATTCAACATTGTTGCGACATTGTTTCGAATGGTTGCAACATTGTTCCAACATTGCTACGCTGTGTTGAGCAAAAAAACCGTCGTTGCGAATCGTCCCGTGTAAGATCGCCTAAAGGAAAGATAAACGTAGCCGAAAAAGGCGTTATGCTCGTGTCTTGCGCTCCATGCTCACCTCTTACTTGCCTTAAAAAGGCAAAATAGGACACCGATGTTGCAGGTTACTGTCTCTCTATCTATATCTTACAGGAAACATGTTTTACACTTTTGTTTAAAGAGAAAAAAAAAAATTACTTCAATTTTTCAGGTTTCCCATCAGTTTCCATTGAACTTTAATCCTGGCAATCCGTACTGTGCAGGTATTCTTAAACTATCCTTGTTATGCATGACCTAAAGCACAGAGTATAAAGGGGTCTCAAGGGAAATTACGACAGGCGTGAGCGGCACGCAAAAGGTGACACTAGTACAAGGGGGGGGGCAATTTGCCACCCCCTCGCACGTTCCCTCGCGGTACGCTTCTCTCCGGCTCTGTTTTATCAGTGTTTTATAGCCGGCTAAAAGGGATTCCGTTACCGTAACAGCCGTAAATGATCTAATAGAGCGTTTTCACTTGCGTGGCCAGCAACTATGCAAATTAATTGCGACAAAAGAAGGTCTTTACATGAGTAAAGCGCTCTACTCACACTGGGCTGCTTTTGGACAGCAACATTGCCGCCGTTTTATTGTTTTAGGACATCAAAGGCTCTATAGGTACCCTCTTGCAAGTAAACGCCTATGGTCTGAAAAAAAAAATGTAGCCTGCGAATACAGCCGTTTCTTCTAGTTTCTCGCCGCTAGGGACGTTCGTTGGGAGGAACGTCTGGGCCTCAGAAATTCCATACTGATGACGTAAATCAATGTTTACATAACAAATCCGGTAGTCCGGTAGTCATGGGGATCCAAATGTAAATTTGTTGATAATCATGTTTCTCCTGTCCAATATGGTAAAGTTTTGTGTGGTAGTGCGAACGAGCAACTACAGCAAAACTCTCAGATGCTTTTTCTAACATTGTTTTGTAGAACGTAGATTCCTCACGTTTACGACGACCCCGTTTGCCTTTGACCTTTGTAGCCGTTTGTCTGTTGTCTGTCATTCGTAAACAATAGGTAAAACAATAGAATTATTATGTCGACCAATCAGAGCCGCTCCTGACAAAAATTCTGGACAGATTTTACGTCATCAGTTTGGAGTTTATGTTGCTGAGGCTCACACGTTCCTGCTGGCGAAACGTCTCCAGCGGCGAGGAGAAAGGAGAAACGGCTGTATTCGCAGGCTAATGAAAATCCGTCCCTTACGCTTAGAATAGATGCCCCTCTCTAATACACGCCCCTACTCTCCTGAATAGACGCCCGCTTGTCTGTGGTTCCTGAATACTGCAAAATAGACCAAAATAATTCAATTTATTCAGTTTCTTGCTTGATTAACAATAGTTTGCGCATTGCATCTTGTGCAATTTCAAGTACAAAGTAAGGATATTGACATTGGATCTGAGCTTTAAAAAAAGAACAATGTCGACTATAAACGCCTCCGCTTGGGCTCCTAAAATTTAACAGACGCCCCAGGCGTCTTTTAGATCATTTCCTGTAAAGGTGTGACTTTTTCCTTCTAGGTCTCCCTGGTTTAGTTCAGGCTTATCAGACCTGCATACAAAGTGTACAGCTTTATGGCCCAACTAACATCTCGCCTATCATCAGCCATGTTGCACACTTTGCACAACAAGCAGCTCAAACCCCAACTGCCACTGTAAGTAACATGCATAATTTTTTGTCAGACCTTTGGCCCGGCATATCAGAGTGATTGATATGATTCATGTGAATTATTTGATATAAAACTATGACAGGGTGAGCTTTGTCGGTAAAGTGCTGGCCGACAGAGAGGGAACAACACCCAGTCTTAAATATCGTAGAAATGAAAGTACTGTCATTCACCTTACAAACGGTTAGACCTTCCTGTGCCAGGATGACGAAGAAGAAATGACAGTCCAGTCTCCAGTAGGAAATTTTTTTCCTAAATACATAAGCTTTTTAATAAAGTACATTTTTAAAAAAAGAAAATCGTAGATGACCGGAACGTCACCAAAGATAAACTTTGTCGATAATACAGATAATGTTGATAGTGCAATGTGAAGTGAAAAGTGAGGAGAATCTATTTTTTCACATGTTGAAGGGTCAAAGGTTAATGCCTCAAACTAGCCTCCATACCTGGGCTTGTCAACAGAGGTCAATGTGGTCATAGTGTTCAGGACTAGCGAGATATTTATTCCAGAGACTAACAGCTAATTTTCTTAGACTTGTTTATTTCCTGGGCAGGTGGCTCTGTTTAAACTGCTGAAACGTGGATTCAAGGACGAAAGATTTTTCTCGTCATGTTGCTGACAATTTTTTGTAGAAAATCAGCAACGTTTACGAATAAATAAACCACGAAGTCTTTAAGCACATGGTTAAAAGCACAAAAGAAAACAAAAGGGGAGTCCGAGCCCCTGAGACGTAACTTAGTGCCTAGTGCCAACACGTCCGTAAATTTAAAAGTAAATTCACCAATTTCACATAGGCCATAAAATAATGCGGCTTACCCCCCCCCCCCCCAAACGTTTGCTTAATCGCTGTCTTCGATTTCAGTAAACAAGGTGCATTATGGTCTATGTGAAAATGGGGAATAGACTTTCAGTTCGGAGTAAGTATTTGTTCACTTTAGATGTAACAGTTTATTGTTATTATTATTATTATTATTATTATTATTATTATTATTTCTTTTTTTTTTTTTTTTAATAGAACTACTTCATACTTCTAATACTGACTGATGGTGTAATCACAGACATGGATCAAACCAAGCAGGCTGTTGTAGCAGCATCAGCGCTTCCCATGTCAATCATTATTGTTGGAGTTGGAGGGGCTGATTTTGCCATGATGGAGGAACTTGACAGCGATGACGCATTGTAAGGAAACTTAAGCAAAACTTTAACTTATAATAACAATAGTAATAATATTGCGCTTTCTGACGGTGTATCTTCGTATTACTAAATTGATGCAGAATAGGAGGAAGACTGGGAACAAATCCGTTGTATGAAGTTGGAAGGGATGGCTCTAGGGTGACAGTAAAGAGGGGTGGTTGAATATGCGTCCTTCCTGACATCTTCCTTTGGCACTCCGCCTCCTGCCATTCAAGATGTCAAAGTTTTAGCCACCAACACAAGTCTTCCCCAGCTGCAGTGCACAAGCAATGGGTAACCCCTCCCCCCAAAGAGGATCCAAACCCGTTAGATAAATGTGGAACATTATTTCTCCTGTGTGGTGGAGCTTTTTGTCCTTAGCAGGGTTACCTCAGGCTTTTGTGTAGTTTCTGTAAAATAAAGCTGCAATGAGTAATTTTACTTTCTCCTGGTAGCCTCGAAGTCGTGAAAGGTGGTTCAAGAATTCGCTTACATTGTGGTGTGCAAGTCAAAGGTGTCAGAGGGAGCGGGGGGAGTGTGGGAGGGGCAGTTCCCTTCTCTCTCCCTGTTGTCCATTTTCAGGTTCTGCATGTGACGTATGGTCACGTGACTACCAAAATTTCTTGTGGAGCTCCGCTAAAAGAACGGACAGCGTTCCCCAACCAGTCCAACAGTCAGACTCAGTCTTCAGCGCGATCCCAAAATGGGCAATAGCCACCCTACTGATCGCGCTTTGTACTGTCTGCTATATCCAAAATCAAAGATGGCTTCTGCAGAAATGCAGATCGCTCGCATGCGCTAAACATACCTCTGGCACTCAGGAAACTTCAAGGCTCTTCCGGGATCAGCGTATCAGTCTTTGAAAGGGTTTGATTACAGTGGATGATAACAGTCTGATTACGCTGGGTAAAAATGGTTGCTTCACGGTTTGGGCAAATGTTAAGCAAAAATGAGGACGGGTAGATTTCAGTCCGCAATCGCGTTTACCGTTTGCACAGATCATTTCCATTTACCAAAAAACGGCCGCGAAGGCACGAATTTCCGTTTGGTAATTCTGTCCGGAAAAAAGGGCTACCTTTTCAGATATTCCCTTGCTCTCGCAAATATTCCCTTGGAACGACTCGAAAAGTCATGTTCCATTTACTTTTGTAAGAGGTAAACAATCGACTCTTCTCTTTACGATCGTCAGGTTGATGGCTGGTGGAAGATCCGCACAGAGGGACATTGTTCAATTTGTACCGTTCAGGAATTTCAAACATGTAAGAAATATCATCACTGCTATTGAAGTGTAATATAATTGCCGTGCAAACATTGAGAATTAGTTCATTCCTAGCGTGCGTATATCGAGTTATAGATGCACGCAGGAAATCTGGAGGGAATTTCTGCCGATTTTTGAGTGATTAACCAATTTTTTAAAACGTAGTAAAAAATTGCAAATTTCTCTTAACGCGCGCCACAGAAAACAAATGCTTTTTTTGTTGTTTACCAACACGCCTACATCAATTTGGTTGAAAGAGAACATTTTGTCTCAAACTGACAGTTAAAATTTGCTTATTTATTCGTTAACAGTCGATCGAAACAAAGGCAAAAGAGTTTCCAAGCCCACATAAAGTTGAAATACTCAGATTTTGGTAAGAGGGCTTGGATATGGTTGAGATTCATACTGAAGATTTTCACATTTTAATTTGCGACATCCAGGAAACTTGTTCGTCAGCGAAAGCAACTCTCTGTTTTCATAACAAATATATCTGTAAGTGAACTATAGTTACGAGTCTTTTTGAAAGGAACTCGCTACAGTTGTTTTTATGAGTAATATATGTCTTGTTTTTGCTGTTGTGACTTTAGAGGTGGCATCACTTGCAGCCTTGTAGGCAATATTGCGCTCAACATTAAAAAACATGTAGCAGTAGTTGCAACCTTGAATGCAATACTTGCACATGCAATCACACATAGTTATTCTTGCACCTTTGCACGCGATATGACGCGTAAAATTACAGGTGGCACCACTTGCAACCTCGCAAGCAATATGGTGCATTGCATAACTGTTGTATCACTTACAACTTTGCACGCAATCTTGTGCATAACATTACAGGGTGAGGTCGCGCAACGCCATCTTGCGCATACCATCTCTTGCAACCTTGCACCCGATATTGCAAGTAGTATCACAAGTAACATTACTTGCAACCTTGCTCGTAAAATTGCGTATAACTTTACCAGCAGAAATATTTGCAACCTTGCAGGCAATATCCCACGTAATATATTACCAACTAACGTTACAGGTAACATGACTTGTAACCTTGTACGCAATCTTTCAATCCTTCACGAAATATTGCGCGTACAATTACAGTTACTATCAGTTGCAACCTCGCAAGCAATATTACGCGTTACATTTTTTTAATATTGCTCATTACCTTGCCGGTAGCATCACTTGTAACTGATTACTTTGCACGTAACCTTGTGTATAATATTACAGAGTAAGCAAGCACTACTTGCAACCTCGCGTGCCTTCTTGCGCGTAACTTTATACGTATTATGACATTCAACCTTATATATAATATTGCTAGTAGTATTACGAGCGACATAACTTGCAACCTTGCTCGCAATATTGCGTCTAACTTTACCGGTAGTAATATTTGCAACCTTGCACGTAATATTCTACGTAAGCAGGTATCATCACTTGCAACCTTGCCCGCAGTATTGCACATAGCATTACAGGAAGCATAATTTTCTACCTTGCATGCAGCATTGCGCCAAACATGAAGGATTACTTACAATTTTTGCAGCTAAAATAACCTGTGACTTTGCACGCAGTATTGATGCAACGTTGCGCACAATATTGCTCGTAACAGTACTCTGTACATTGCACGCAATAATAACCAAACATTCTCACAATATTTCCCGCAACATCACACCCGCAGCGCGGTTGTGTCTCATTACACGCAATATCTCAACAACGTAACGTTCCAACAACATTGCCAACTACGTTCTCCCGACATAACATAAAAAAATAGCACGCAACATTTTGCGTAACTCGCCCAAGAGCAAATTTTAAGTTTGTTCATTTATTTGTTATTTTAGTCCTCTCCTGCTGCACTTGCTAAAGAAGTATTGGCCGAAGTACCAAAACAGCTGACAGATTATTTCAAAGCACGAAACATCCAACCTCAGCAGCGACCAACTTGAAAAGTCTTCATTCTTTTCAGAGTTCTCTTGAGTGATCTGCGCTTTCACGTTCCCGTAGTGCAATTAGTTTTCCCTCAAAAGTTTACTCAAGTTTTGTTTTCAATTTCTCAATGGACTGTTGTTAGCCCAACAGAAACTGCAAACAAAACTTACACATTTTTTATTTATGGGAAAACAAATTGCATCATGGAATCGTGGAAGTCGCAAATAAAATTCTAAACAGGCAGTAGCTGGCCACTGAAAAGGCACGAACTTGCGTTCTACATACCAGGTAGCGTTATTTAGTACAAGTGCTAGCCGGCGTTCTAGATATGCAGACACTATAATTACCAGCAGGCCAGTCGGACGTTAGCTGTTATATAAGATTAGTGCGACTGAGTGTCAGGATAGACAGGCGCTAACGGGTAGCTCGCTCAAAATGCTGGTGTCCTGGATTGGTGCTAGGAAAGGGTAGAAGAGGGCCAACAGCAGTCAAACGAGAAATTTCTGTTGTTATTTTGACTCTTGAAAGCTTGTAGGTCTTGTAGGCCCTGGCCACACTAATGCGTGTAGTGGGAGAATGCCCATCTACTCCTCCCCTAAGCTAACACTAACACTTACTCCTCACTTAGGGCAAAATGTTGACTTAGGGGAGGGGCTGGTGGACAGTTTCTGAGAAACTTAAAATTGAATTCGTTTTTGTTGTCATTGAAAACGCATCGATCGATTCGCGTCCACGCTATATACCGCTTAGATTCGTTTTCGACTGTCTACTCTAAAACGTTCGAAAACGATAAAACTGTACGTTCTGACGTAACTTCAACTCTATGCGCATGTCACAGAAACACGCGCCTGCGAAATTCCTAGCGAAATTCTCGGTCATCGTTTTCATTTTGGTGCGTTTTCCACTGTCCACACTAATACGATATGTATGCGTTTTTTTTTGGTCAACTATCAAGAGCGTTTTTAAATCGATGCGTTTTCGTTTTCACTCAGCGTATTAGTGTAGACGGAAGGCCTAAACGCTGCGAAATGTATGCGTTTTCAAAGGAAAATTAGAACGCAACAATAAACACTGCCTTTTGGCGAGTGTATTTCGGACGTCTGATTGGACACAAATAACATTCCTGGGATATTTCAGGTGTTCACCGTTTTCCTGCTCGCACTGTAACGTTTTGAAGGTATAGTTACAATTTTCTTAATGTTCTACTTAAGCAATTATTTTAGACGTCGGCGCTATTTGTCAAAGTAGTTTTGTTTGGGTGGGAAGCAACTTTGACAACAAGAAAGTCACTCTTTCAATTAACGTGAAAACATTTATACTAGTAATGCGGAAACGCAAGATTAGTAAAACGTTACACTTTCACAAAACGTGATATAACACACAAGAATATCACGCTTTCACAAAACGTGATATTCTTGAAACAAGACCAAGGTGTTCGATCTCCTTTTCTTCGCCCTACTTAGTGTCTGATAAATTGACCTCTGAGGGCGCGCGTTCCGTTGATCGTGTTCCGGAATAAAAAATTAAGCTATAAAAATCATTGTATTGCAATAACAAAAAATCTCCTTGAAATAAATATTATTATCATTATCCAGTCAAAATATTTTTCCGTTTCTGATTGGCTAAAATCCCATGCACAGTTCATTGCCCCCACTGGGCGAAATCCCGAGGAGACATCCTTGTCACTGCGCGTGTATGTAGAAAAGAACTTACAGTTGAAATATGCAGTCAGCCACTAAAGAAAAAATTCTCGATTTGCTTGATCAGGGGCCGCATGGAGTCGTTGAGTAATAAAATGATGACATTTCATTTGTTCACGCCCCCAAGCAAGAGATTTCTTAGGATCACGTAAAACAGATTATGGCGCAGAATGGCTGTTGTTCTCGGGACATTGTACTTACAGTCGAGCTGGAGGCATAGGTGGAGCGTGAACTGAATCGCTCTCATTGGTCGAAGCCTGCGCGGTCTTTCCTTTGTAGCGATATTACCTCCTACCAAAAAAAACAAAGGCCATGCGACGTTTTGTTTATTCTTTTATTTCCAAATATCTCACCTTTAGTAGTGCGTCCTTATGAGCGTGGCTACGCAAAAATTAACGTGAAAGTCTTAAAGGCCAGTAAATATGTTCTCCCATTAACTGCAACAGGAAGCATGTCGTTTAAATCGGTAGAAGATCGTGTGTTGTATTCCTCATTGGATACATTCCACCAAGACATCTTGACATCGTGTCAATATGGATTGTCTTAAAACTATCACGCTTAACATATCTTGGCATCTGGTACTATATAAATCCTCACAGTTTATCTCATTCAAATATCCTAGTAGTGCAAAGAGTTCTTGTTAAAAACGATCTTGAGTGCCCTTCTGTTAAGTTTCCCCAGCTTGTCTTTATTTCGAGCCCGACAGAGCCAGAGTTTACTACCATTAACTGACGCCATAGAACTTACTTTGACTCTGAAGATGACAACCGCATTGAAACGTCAGTCAATGTAAACAACAGTCCTATCCTCAGGACTACGTTCGTCTGGACTATCGTGCTCAACATACGTATGATCATGATAATTATAATAATATCGATAGTGCCAAAAACCAAAAGCCCAATGGCGCCTTACAAACAGCATTAAATACGTAAGGGAAATAAACAAACAAACACGGAAAGCACAAAATGCAATCACGGAAAAAATTTATTGCTAATATTTAAGTACAAGTACTTTGCTTAAAGAGGTGCGTTTTGAAAAAGAGATTTTAAAAAGCTCTAGCGTACTAGCTGGTACACATTATGGGGGAGAGACCCCTCCAATTCATATTACGTTAGATCACTTGATGCTCCATAGAGGAGATTTTATTTTTGACTAATAGTTCTACATATGACGTTTACTTATCATACACAAACTGGCTTTACGGAGCCACTTACGGCCATGTGCAACCTAATGGTTTGTCTCAAGCATTCATTCGATTTTTAAGCGAGTAGCTCATAGCATTTGGGCTACCCAGCTAGCAAGCCATGATATATAGAAACAGAAACAACAAAACTGTAGTAGTTGTATACGTACTAGAATACGTGCGCAACGCGTCCTTATAGTAAAAATCAGGTATATCGGCTTATTCAGCCACCGCTATTCAAACTTGGAGATGTTAATTATATCGCTACTCAAGAGTCTTTATCCTTGTTTCCCCATTTAAACCAAAGTTAAACACGTTTCTAAACATCTACTTTAAATTCAAAATAAGTTCCTTATCAACACTGCTATTGTTTTTCGTCGACTACAAGTTAGCCTAAAACGTTACTGAAATAAAAAAGGAACATCAATAAACAATAAAAACATGAAGTCAATACTGACTTGAACTATATGCAGAAGTCAACTTTTATCTCCTGTTACTGAGGTTTGTGTTATTAAATTTTTTATAACCTTTAATGTGGCTTAAGTGTCCCGGAGGAGGATACTTCCTTATAAGGGGCTAATGCGGATGTGCCACTGGATGGGGTCGCATTTTCACGTCTGGATTGACTATAATGGGATTGCATTTTCAATAAAGTTACTAGAATGGGGTCGCACATTTTGGGATTTTGGGGCTGAGAAAGTTCTTCATATTTACGGTTAGAAAACGTACCAGCATGTTTGTATTGTAGGTGAAAAGTGACGAGTTCTTCATTCAATTTAAAAACTGGGTCAATTCATTTTAGGATGACCTATTTTCAAAAAGGATTGATACATAAATAGAGAGTGACTAAGTTGGGATCGCGAAAATTACGTTTGCCCAAAAGTGACTATAATGGGGTAGGGGCTCTGAGAGGCCAGCGGCACATACTCAAAATTAACCCAAGTACCCCCCGGGTTAAGTGTACGATGCGAGCTTCAATATATCTAAATACATTTTACTTGAAGTTAGTCTTCGTTTCTATGACACATGTACTTATAAGTCTATAACTCAGTCAACCTGGCCATAAAAAGGCGAAAAGTTGCGAAGACTGTTGCTGGTGTTCATTTCTATCATGTGTAACTTTAAAGCACAGAAAACTATAACCCTAGTTACTGGTATGTTAATAATCTTATGTTAAGTGACAATTTTTTCCTTGATGAAAGAAACCAGTTATCAAATATTAACTTCAACCCTTCTTTTCTTAACGAAGCTGGTTAATAAAAAGGAAAAAAATACAAGTTTTATGTACGATAAAGCACGTGCGCGGTGTAGCTAGGTTCAGACACAACTTCTCTTTAATTGGTTTAATTTCTTTTCACAGCGTCAAAGCTGTGATTTCCCTGCACTTTTCTAGTCTTTCCTCTTTTATTTGCATGCTTGGCCAAGAAAGTTAGCTAAGCAAAACACCGTTTTTTTATAAAACAACCGGAACTGTCGGCTCTATCATTCGGTTCCGTAATGTGAATCATACATGTCGCTACACACACGCAAAAGCTCGCAAAAATATTCTCCCTTAGCTATGTATAGTATGTGAGGCGCCAAGGAGAATAGTCTTGAATCCTTCTGCTCTGAAGTTATGTTTTAAGCGCTATGGTCTCAAACAGAGGAAAGTTTTGTTTTCACTTGAGAACAGCGAATCAGTTAGGAAATAGGGTAGAAAAAAATCACATATTTTGGTCCCGGGGAGGTACTCCTCTATATAGGCTATGCAGGTATGTGTCGCCCGATCGGGTAGGGTTTTTGCGCCATTTTGGTCTGAAAACGGGTATGGTTTTTGAGGGAACTACGGGAGTGTATGAACGAATTATCGTTTCAATTCCAAATGAGTAAGAAAGAAAGAGAAATATGCGAATTTGAAATGGCTTGGAAGACTTTTTGTTTGCACTCTAATTTAAGTAATAATAACATAATTTCTGCCTAAAGGCCAGGTCTGAAAACGGGTGTGGATTTTAGAGATCTAGTCTGAAAACGGGTGTGGAAAATTACATTTTTTGTTCTGAAGTAGGGTCAGGATTTGGAGAACTGGGCGGCACACTTCCACCAAGAATTCCCAGGAGTACCCACCCCCCCCCCTTTGGGATTTTGGTCTGAGACAGGATCAGGGTTTCAGAAAGCATGCCGAACTGTCAAGGAAAACCCCCTCCTAGAGAGTGCTCCGGATGGTCATCTAACATGTGCTTTGTTTGTCAAGAGTAGCTATTAAGAGTCCGAAAGCTTGTAAACTATTCTTGTAAAGGTTTTGTTGAAATGACCCTGAACAGCACTTGCCTACATTTTACAGGTTTCTTTTAACATTCCACATGACACCAAATAACAATTAATTCTGGTAATAACAAGTTTCTTTGTGTGTGTGATTACCCAAGTGATTATGCTGTACCATAACACTTGAATTTTCCCAGGGTGTGGTTGCCGTGCTCCTTATCACCACCATTATCACCAAAAAAGAGCTGTGTTACTGGAAGCTTTGTCTTGTCAGTGAGAAGACCGCTGTCTTCACGCCGTGCTTTGTCATTAGCATCACAGTTACAGCCATATTTGGGGTCTGCACACGTGTTGTTCATCCCGCATGCGCACTTACCACTGCCAGGTAATGCTCCTCCCCAGTATGTCATCTTAGAATAATCACGTGACACCCACCATCCTTGTCCAGTTCTCAGTAACTTTGATCTATAACACTCATACTTGATAAACTGCGCGCAGTATGAGGAGACACTGGTAAGACTGGCCAGATGAAGCAGACTCGCTCCAGTGTAATGAATGTTGCGTGAGTAGCATCCTGCCCTTTCACATCCTTTCACATGTGTCCTGCTCTCACTGTCGTGACTGATAACTGTCACTCCAACTCCATTCTTGTCAGTCATGTCACAGTATACTGTGAATGGCACCAGGCCTCCCTCGCCATCTGGATCAATGACGTAATTTCCACTTGATGCTGTAGGGTCGCCGTTCTTTAAGTCACTGCATGATAAGGCTGCGGAGAGAAGGTTCTAAGTTATTCTTGTGGTTAATCACTATTTCAGTGACTTTCTAGTGCTTATAATTTGTATAAGATGCCTGTATATCCAGAAACACCTCTAGAAGGACTTTTCTAACACCGCGCTACTTTGCGGGACATTTTCTTGACGAACGAAAAGCCAGAGAATACAAGTGCTTGGTGTTAAAAGGTTACGTACTTGACTTTTAATTACAATGAACATTTCACGGACAAAAACTTCAATGGAAAATAACAAATTATTAGCAAAGGTACTGCGATAAAACCGCCAGAATTGTCAAAATTTAAGCCACAGACCGTGTGGTCGCCCCGCGATTGTGCAAATAAGTTTCAAACCAATTATGTGATGTACCCCGAACTCCATATAGATGAAGTTTAGAGAGCAGTATTTTATGATTTACTGTGTCAAAAGCCTTTGATAGGTCAAGAATTAAACCATATGTTATTTGACCTTTATCAGTAGCTAGCTTCAGATTGTCAGTAATTTCAAGAATAGCTTGTTCAGTGGAATATCCTTTCCCAAATTCAAAATGATATTTGTGCAAGATTTGGTGTTTATCTATGAAATCAACGAACATAATTGATTATAGACTACACGCTCGAACACTTTACTGAATGGTGAGAGAGTTGCTAGGGTCTGTAGCATCACCACCCTTATACACTGGGGAATTTGTGAGACTTTTAAAATATGAGAAACAATTCCAGTTTCAATAGACTGGTTATAGATATATTTTAAAGGTATTGACAGTGGCTGGGCAGCTATTTTGATTAGTTTATTAGGAAAATTTAGGGATGACTTATGATCATTTAAACATTTAATTAGATAGTGAACATACTTGGGTTTCAGTGACACAGGACATAACAAAGCTAGCTACTGGAGTCGATCTTATGAATTGGGTCGGACGTCCTTCACAATGTTCAATTCTTTTGGCCAGACGACACTCGTTAAGCGCAGAAGAAGTTATAAGGTGCGTATAACTGTGTATATGTAAACACTTGGAGAGTTTGCCAGACACGAGTTCAAAAATCTTTCATTCGAAACCTTGCCAGACACCACCACCAAACAAGCAAGACGAGTGAACAACGGCTAGCTTATCACTAGCAGAACGATGGACGATTACAGAAATTCGCCGACAATCAAATTCTGTGCTGACTTATTCCCTGCTCACAGACGTCCTTCCGCTATAAAGTTTAAAATAAGACGAGAATGGGCGAGTGTGAATTGATCAAACGTCCTTTTAATTTCTAAGGCTTCCTTTCCGGCTAATAAAATAAACTGAATGTAAAAAGTGAAAGAGAAATAGCGAAAAATTCAACTTTTAACTAAACCTATTCTTATGGTTTAGAATTATAACTATTCTCGAAAGTGAGAATATTTCGATCAAAGCTGTGTAAATCGAGCTGAAACTGTGCATGGAACCTTGCGTTTCCTTTATTTATCTCACCTATTGTATGGAATATGTGTGAAAATTCTTCCTTATGAATCGGTATGTTTCAAAGGGCTACATCACGAGCAAGAATGCTACTGACCGACAATATACAGAGCGGGGGCAGCTGTAGTGTGAACTATTACTAGTTGTAAAAGGTCATGGTAAATATCCCCCGAGTCTTTGACTGTCGATAGAGTGCTGCGAAGAACATGCTGATTTCAGAAAGGTCGGGGCTGCAAAGACCATATCTAAAAAGAACAAACATACGATTGTTTGGAATACAAAGATCTTTTATCCAGCAAATTTTGAGCTCATACGGATAAAGCTGCAAAAGCATCTTCTAGGAGAGCGTTTCAGGCTTCATTTGTGTCACCGTGTATGGAACAGGCTACGGATCCGAAGCAAACAATTTTTTCGGTCTTTCACCTCTGACAGCCTCATCGCCATGACCTGTATTTGACATAATTCTTTTTACTTTCAACTTTAAAATTTTGCACGCATTTCGGCATATGTATCGGTCTGTTTTGAGATTTGCTAAAACATTGAATTAGTAGATAAATCATGCCTAGACTTATCATTGCTGGCTACCTGTATAAATATTTTGTCATGGTGGATTTTATCATTTACCCGATTGCGGTGACAGTTAGCTTTGATTTTCGTTTCTTATAGTTAACTTCAGTAGACATCAGTCTTTCTCGGTGTACGATGTTTCTATCTGCGTACTGTCATACGTCCTCGTAAGTGGACATTGCGCATTAAAAAAATGCATGAGGGCAAGAGCTTACAGTATATCGTAGTATGGTTTATCGCCTTCTGCCAAGCCAAATGTCCGTCAATGCCCATTCTCCTAGCGGAGGAGAGTCGGAAAAAATTTATTGCATTGTAGAAGTTACATTAGACCGAGAAACTAAAGAGGAAGCTGCATGCCATCCTCAGCAGTCCCATCAACTAGAACAAATGCGACGGGAACAAGAAGCACTTCGCGCTCGAAATGCCGATCGACCTCGAGGCTACAAACGGCTTCTACCGGAAAAGGTGAAGAAAACTCGGGGAGGGGGGGTACTCCCTATAATGGCCTATACGGGGAGGCTCCGCTCGAAAGGCGTACCTTCTTTTAGGCTTTAGGTATATGGAATGGTAGGGATTTTACTCGTTGAAGTGTATAGAAGACTAGGGAAATCTGTCATTTGGATCTGTGAAAGGGCCCAAAAGGGCTAACAGATGAATTTTATCGCTTTATTGAGTCGAGAAAAGGTTCTATTTTTGTGATTGACTCCTATTTAATAGACAGTGCATTTACAGCAGTTAAAAGGGATGCAAAGTTCTAAACAAGGTCTGTGAAAGGGTTACTTTTTCGTTAAAAAAAAAAAAAAAAAATGGTAAGGGGTTGGACCTCGTGGCGGAGCCTCCCCGCATAAACATTTGCTGAGTCTCCCCCCCCCCGGATGAAAAAAAAAGCCACTTCCGACGCTTCAGGATTAACGCTCTTCGCCATCTCTTACCTCGCGAGTAGACAGGTTCCTCGCCACCTTACGGGAAGTGCCAGTGACGATTACCATGGCAGGCAGTACGTACAACACTCCCGACTAGTCATCATCGAGGATTTACAGCTTAAAATCCAGTAAGGATATCAAAGGAGCTGTGTCACGAAATTCAGCCAAATTAGAAAATGACAAAATGCCCGTTGAATTAAGAGAAACATAAAAATAACCGCTTAAAGGAACGTTAAAATAACATAACAGAAGCAACAGATGCCACGGATGGGCAAAAGTGAAGAAGATTGAAACGGATTGAAATTAGGGTTTTTGAAAACTGTTGAGCCTAACAGTTTTTCAAAGTTGATCCCTGCTGCTTGCAACTTCAGAAATAATGCTCAGGAGACATATTTGTTTGTCTCAGATCTCTGATTTTGTCATTTACCTGTAATTTCTTTGCTTAGGGCCAAGTCGCACTAGAGGACAATTTCAGATTTGTCCAGGACAAATCTGACTTGAAATCGGCCAGTGACAAAAAATTTGTCCGGAAAGCTACAGTCGCACTTGAGAACAAAATCTGTGAACAAAACATCACACCATGCTGTGAGCGTCACGCAATTTCCCGCGATCCAGGCCCACGTTTTCCTGCACTCTCTGCTTTCCAACAGATCGTGTTTTTCAGCCCATAGTTGGACTAACAGTTTTTCCTCATCTTTAGTCCATCGTTCCTGGGCCTTCTTGTTCTCGGAAGATGTACGGCGCGAAGAAGTTTGGGATGATTCCGGCATTGAGCCGTCTTCGACGAACGGAAAGGATTCTGACAACGAGCCAGAACTTGCGGTTGAAGGAGATGGGCTTGGAGTTCCTCGATCATTAAAATTGTAAGTGCTAGGCAACGGATATATCCATCCTGGTGGATATTGAGGATATTGTTGCCCCATTTCATACGGAAAGTATTGGTTGCCCGCGCCTGGATTCATGTTGTTGCGAAATGAGAACGTGACCAATTTTGCCGCGAAGTCTATAGCATAGAGACTCTGCTACATATCACCTGTCAAATCATTTCCGAATTAAAACACCCTCGCTATTGTTTTCCAAAATTTGTCTCAATTTGGCCTGCTCCAGAGATAGTCGACGGCATCTTTGAAGTTTGTCCGCCCGCGACCAAATTTTGTCCTTTGGTGAACAAACCGGTCGCACTTGGTTTTTCATTGTGATGACAGATTTTGACAGATTTTTGACATAAATAAACAGTTTTGTCCTCTAGTGCGACTTGGCCCTTACTTTAAGTTCCATAGCGATTGAGGGCGAGTATTAAATTGGCAAAATTCAACAAAATGAACTGGACTGCCGTGACACAGCCCCTTTAAACTCAAGTCGAATGCTTGCCCCTCAGTTATGGCCACATAACCATCATAGTTTAGCGTACGTTTCAAAATTCATAAAATATATGATGACCTGACACTGGTTAAATTTTTTTGCCGGATTCGCCGCCATTTTGCGTCGCCCTTTCCTTTCATTCCTGGGGCTTCGTAGCCTGAATTTCATCCAATTGCTTCGAGTCGTTTTGTCCTCTCAGGGAGTAATAACGACTCCAAGTAATCGGATGAAATTCAGGCTAGGGACTTCGCGCCTGCATTATTTTGATGTATCAGGCAATCAAGTACTCTAAAGGCCTTCGGTACGCGAGTTGTACACTGCGGTCATTTTTGAGATTGAATGTGGTCGGGCAATTTGGGGTGATTCGTTTACATGTTTGGAATCTCTTGTCTCACAATCTCCGTCGCGATATTATCCTGTGAGCCTACGCGCTCGTATAGTTGCCCAGCCGTTTTCTTCTGCAGAGATTAGTGAGTTTACGTAACAGGACGATAGGGAGAAGAGGACGGTAAAACGCTTGTGTGACAAACGTGACAGGGCTATTAATTGCTTGTTTGTCGTGAACTTAACATTAATGTTTTCTGGTCTTTTACAAAAAGATACATTAAGTATAAAACCATTTATTTCTTTCAGAAAAAGTTTTTTCAAAGAAAATTTGTCACACAAGGTTTGCCGTCTTCTTTCCTCTTCCGTCCTGTTGCACATTCCCAACACATTGAGTCTCAAAAATTCTTATAGCGTTTCTTCTTCACTCAACCTCATTTTATAGACGCTCAGGGTAATAACAAGGTATATGGGATCAGGGATCAACAGCAAAAATGGGAAGGGATCAGAGATCACAGCGCCAGGATCTGGGATCACAAGCCATGGGATCAGGAAGGGGATCAGGGATCCGTTTTTCCGACATAACAACAAAGACCGCACAATTCTGAAATGCGTCTTAATTGAAGGGACCTGCAACCTCTTAAAAATTCAGTTGTATTTTTGCTGTAACATTTCGATCCAGTAGTAAACTGTGTGCAATCCGATCTGCTGGACTACCTTGACCGCAAAACGTAATATGTACTTTACTTGAGTTTGAAGATATTTACCTTATGTAGCCTTTTTTAGCACATAATTAACTCTCTGCTAATTGACCTGTTGACTCAGTTTGTTGGTTTTATAAATTAAGGTGACTGAGCTACCGAATTGGTCAAATCCTTTGACCGGTACTTTACACTTTGTACGTTTTACTGACCAGCCTCAATAGACCATATATGTTCGCTTGGCAGCCTATATAGCAAAATTCCTTTAACAGATCCCAAAACAAATAAACTAACTATGTGACGCCAAGAGACGCGAACGACTTCGTAAAGGTTAAAAGCCATGCCAGAGAGAAACCTCTGCTTTCTCGCAGGGTAAGGTGTCTGACTCTTAACCAAACTTGGATAGCCTACATGGCAAGAGAATCATCCAGGAGTCCAGGAAACAAAGTCCCTCCTGTCTGGAAACAAATTGATGCAAATTGTGAAGCCATGATAGATCCTCTTCAAATTTCTTGTTGCTACACCTTTTGCAAGTTATATTAGCATTTTATAAGCTGTTGTTGTTCATACGCCAATTGCGACGGAGGCTCTAATCATACTGGTCTTGTGGAATTCTGTTGGCCGGGGGTACTTCAATCATTGGTCAGGCCAATCTTTGCCCATGTAGATGGAATTTGCAGCCCGCAACACAATTTCATGTTAACAGTCTTTCCTTACGAAATAAACTTTGTACGATTTGGTCTTGTGTATTGATAATAATGATAATCACATAACTTTTGTTGGACATATAGTTTATTTGTGTCCCTCGTAGCATCACTGCACCCTCGCTCCGCTTGGGCGCAAATAATAATAATAATAATAATAATAATAATAATAATAATAATAATGGAATTTATATAGCGCTTATACATCGCTGTTCTAAGCGCTTAATGATGCTAAGAGGGACACAAATAAACTATATGCTCTCCAAAGTCATGTGATTGTCCTATTATCCGGCTCCTAATTGACTTCTTTTCCAAAAACAATTTTCAGCAAGTTGGAATCAATGACTTCCTAACGACATGTATACCGAACATATAACAGTTCGGAAAACCTCGCTCTTGATTGCTTTATTTCCAATTTGTGACGCCCTTATTGAAATTTGTCTATTATCAGCATGGTGTCTGTTAAGTTGAGAAGCCGAAGATCACTCTACGTGATGAGCGTAAATAATTGCAGCCATCGGTTCTTGTTGCGGCACATTTGTGCACACTGTTGGGTGGATTCACAAGTTTCTTCGCGCCACACCGAGTTCTCGAAGGAGTGTCCTTTGGTCGCTGAAAGTGCTAAAGCAAAGGTCTCTCTTTCTACAGACAGTCCATTTTGGCTCTCTAGAGGGTGTAGTATATTACGTCTCCCTATGATATAAGACCATCTCATCGATTTAATTTGCAAGTCTCTCGACAAGCTTTAAGTTTTAGTTTTAAATTAAGACTAGACATTGCCTAACGGGGCTAGATTAAACTTGCATCATTGGGAGTATAAAAACAGAGGTGGTAACGAGAGCCAGAGTCCGAGAAAATTAGGCAAATAGACGTTCAGTATAGACGTAGTATAGACGTAGTATATTACGTCTCCCTATGATATAAGACCATCTCATCGATTTAATTTGCAAGTCTCTCGACAAGCTTTAAGTTTCCTCGAGACTTTATACTTAACTCAGTTAAGTCAGTGTTGGACAAACTTTTGCAAGACTCTATAGACTCCATTCAGTGTTGGATAAAAGGCAAATGATTATTGCCCTTGATGGAAAAGATTAATAATGGCCTTTTTCGTTGGGCCGTTTGGCGGTCCCGCCGAGACAACTGCCGAGAGGTTCTTCTCCCAAGAAGTGTTTTCATGCTTCATTATTTCTTGTGCCAAGCAAAAAAGAGGTGGTTGTTTTTTGAGCTTTTAGGTGATTTTTAGCTATGTACCCGTTAATTCAAGGATAACTTTGTAACACTTTGGTCAAGGACGACTTTGTTCTTACTCTAAGGTCAGTTGCCTCTTCATTATAAGATCGACACTGCATCTTAAGTATAAACAGCCAAGAATCTCCAACGATTTTGGCGGCAACGAACTTCTCTATGTTATTCGATTATTGGTTCAAGAAAACTATTATGAGATCTGTTCTATTCGCTGTTTGCTGAGTGTGCGAAAATGAATTTAACTAGCTAATTGAAGGCTATAGACGACAATTGATCCTTGACTGACCTTGAGCAGTTAGACTGTTTTGTCTAGAACATGTCTAATTAACATATACCAAATTAAGACTAGACATTGCCTAATGGAGCTAGATTAAACTTGCATCATTGGGAGTATAAAAACAGAGTTGGTAACGAGAGCCAGAGTCCGAGAAAATTAGGCAAATAGACGTTCAAATATATTTAAGCATAAAAAAAGATCTAAGCATACACACTAATAATCAGTAATTAAAAAAAGAAGTTAAAGTTAGGTTTAGCGTCCTAAGATTGTATAACAGAATTCATGCGTTCATCATGTTAAAGGCTGATCGTGTTAAAGGTTCATCATGTTTGGTTGCGGGACGTGACAATGATGTACAAATGTGTTAACAATTATTAGCTGTAAAATAGGAAAGCGATCCAATGCGCACGCTTACAATCTCCGGAACAGTGAAGATCTAAACCTGCCAGGATGCCGGACAGCCGCAGCGGCTGCCCAGAGTAGCTTCTTTTATAGGGCAGCAAAAGCGTGGTATAGTCTCAGTAACAACACTAGAACTGCCCGATCATTAAAATCATTTAAAAAGCATGCAAAGGCAGAATTAATGAAGAAATAGGATACCGGTATATATACCATAGTACATTATTACATTGTTAGTTATTATTAGAAGTAGTAATTTTTGAGTTGTTATTTATATATCAAGAACCTGTATATCATTAGTCTTAGTTGTATTATTTATACATATTGTAAATTAATTCTGAAAAGCCCTCGGGGAGAGTTAATAAAAAAGTATTGTATTGTATTGTATGCTCTAAACCATGCAGGTGAGTCCAAAAACCAAAATAAAATCTAATTGAAGAGAAGCACATTAATGCAATATTCAGCATATGATACCCACGAGCGGAAAACGATCGGATAATAAAGCATTACTCACTTTTTTCAATGAGTGCTTGAAGCTCCAGATTTAGTTTTCGCCTCAGTTTCCCGGCATGCAGCTGAAGGCAGGAATTAGACTTAGATGGAAAACAGCAATTCAATTGGGTTTAAGCCATCTTTATCATGCAATGTGCGCTAGTTACCCGAGTTGCCGAGTATCGCGTCAGTTCTTACAAAAATGGGAAAGTATGCCACGATTGCGTAAAAAATAACAATGCTTACATACAGTTACACAATTGCACGTGGCATATAACTCGCTCGGGCTGAGGGTCAGCGAGTAGGTGACCGAATAGTTTAATTGAAAAAATGTGTGTAATTCAGGATCTAACAATGACGATATTTGTAACGTCTACCCTTGTTGTTAGTTTTCTCCTTACCTACTTGAGCAGTTGTGATGTGGCTCAGCCAAGCGCCCCAAAAAACACAAACCAGCAAGAGTCCCAACCCAAGAAAACAACGACCCGCCATAATGAAGACCCGTTGAAAAATAACCGATCCCTGTCAGGCTTTAGTTTAGAAGGTTCCAAAATACATCCGGGATAGCACCAGTTTTGAAACATCTGGACGTCCAATTTCTTATAGTTTAATTATCTAGTTTTTTTAAACTTTTTGACTCAAGAAGTGTATAATTTGCCAGATTAAAATGGGTTTCACGGTTGGCGGTTTCCCCTGTTTAGACTATCGTCTTTCGGTGTTATAAAATGCAACAGTAAGAATATCAATTTCTGCAAAAGCGTAACGAAAGCTTTCTATTACGCTTACTTAGTTGTTTTCAAAACTTAAGAAACTTAAAAAAAAGAAAGAAACTTAAGTTTTCAAAACTTAAGTTATTGACAGTTGATCGAGGTTATTGCGGCTTCGCCGTTTTCGTCGCTTTTTTTAACCGTGTTTCGGTCTCTATAGGTTAATGTACTCCTCTTTCCGAGTTGTGCCGATATTTTGTAGTATACGAGTAGTCCCTCGTTTTGCGCCAATACCTTGTTTATTTACAGTGCATTGCGCGGAATAAGCTTCCATGAATAAGCTTGAGTGAGTATAATTTATTCAAGTAATAGACAGGTGGGTATCACGCTGGTAAACCCATAGAAAGTGTGGTCTATTGCTTTTATAAAATAACGTTAAGTAAACTATGAGTTAACCGGCGCAATAAACCATAGGTTTTTAACCAATCAGAACGTGCCTACTATCTTAGTTATGTTATCAATATCGTAAATGAATTTCCTGTGCTATTAATTAGTTATATTGGAACAATTCCAAGCTAAATTGACCAATGGAAAGTTGCCAAACAAAGAATGCCAAAAAATTGCCCGTCGGACTTAACATCCGAACATCGTTTAAATGAATGATAGAGTTTGTTTGGGAACAGGAAAATTCTACAGTTCGTTATAATTAAACGCTAGTTTTACGTGCAAGTAATTTTTGATTTATTCCAGCGTGGATATCATCGAACTGTTCTTCCCTACCGCAACCAGCAAATAAAGACAGAGAAAAAAAGAAATGAGGAGTATAATGGTACGAGTCCAATTTATAGAAAGCTCCCTTTAGATACCCCTGCAGGGTTTTTGGCATCACCGTGTTGAGAAACTTACAAACGGTTTTGCCGTTATTTTCAAGTAAAGTGGAATCTCCATATAACAAAGGCTAAGGGACTGGCAAAATTTGGTTGCTGTAACAATAGCCGTTAACGAAGTTTCGCAATATCGAGGTTCTTTTTAATCTATTTTACTATACTGGGGTAAAGAAAATGGTTCCAATCAGTGAAGAGTGCGTCTGTAAAGTGTTTTTTAGACTTAACATAGTTAAAATTCCTATTTGCTACTACCTACTATAAACTCTGTGTGTAGTTCAGCCAAGCTTCCCAAAGGCAAACACCAGACTGAACAGCGCCGATACAGACAAACATTGCTGTAAAACATCTGTTCGCAAGCAAATTGCCGTTTAACGACGGCTAAATATTTCTAGATGACCGTTCCACTCATGTAGAATTTTCGAAGCTTTCCTAATAAAATCCCTATGATTTTCTGAGGTTTAATTTTCGCATTTAACTTCCCTGGTGTCATCGATATCTGGGTTATTAAGGATGAGGTCGCCTCAAACCTAACTTTCTTAATTGGACAGAATATTTTGGATAATAATGAAAACATTTGTCGGGAAGCCTTTATTGATTGTTACTCAGCAAAATTAGTAAATGCTCAACTCTCATCTTCTTTTCAAATTTCTTCTAACCCGCGTGGTAAAAATCATCTTCTCCTTCCTGTGAAAACTGCAGTTTCGACCAGTTCTTTAGGACAACCGTTGAATTCAATTCCCGCCAAGATTTTATCCATTAATGAAGGGTATGCACTACTCATTTAATTTTTTTAACTGAGCCATCCGAACTGAACTTATGTTTTTAAGATGTTGGTAAACTTTTCAATTCTTTGCCTCAAGACAAAAAAGGTCTGCGGTTTGAAAAATGAGATACGTACAGAGTAAGGGGTATTTCGTTGAATTGTTTGATTGGACGTTTATTAGAAAGAGCTTACACTTGTTATCAATACCTTAAGATTCGAGGACGAGGTCAACTACGATGACGAGATTTAACATAAGGTTTTTTCGCCTCTTCTAAAAAATGGACACCCCGGCAGGAAAGCTTTATTGTACTTTTTGTTTCACCAGAAAAGTAAGCAAGGTTATGTTTATTAAAGGAGGTTAAGCCCTCTCCCGATCGTAAAATGATAATAAACGTGACCAACTTTTGATAACTTGTTTCCACCACTACGACATTCTTGCGACAAAACTCGTAGTAGAATGACGACGGCTTTCTCTTTTTCCCGCCAAAATGACGCTGGTTGAGCCGTGTGCAGTACTTAGTATTAGGGACCTTAAGCAACTACGACGACAACGGCAGTGAAAACTTGGCTAAAAAATGAATTTGCGTTCTTTCAAACTTAATCAAGTCTATTTGGACCCGCTCAATTTGTCAAATGCAGGAGACGTTTCCTGGAGTTGAATTCTTAAGGATTTTATTCGGGATCAAAAAGAGGAAGCAAAATTCGTCGTCGTATGTCCACGTCCTCCATGCATAAAACGTCAAATTAAGAGGTTTCACGTCGTAATCGTGCAGTGAAAGTAAAAAAGAATTGTACTAAAAAGCGTGGTGCACGTGCAGAGCTGTTGTTTTGATCAGTAAACCAATTTTTTTTTTGACGTTCTTGTCGTCGTCGTCGTCGTAGTTGCTTAAGCTCCCTCAGTATTGTAACAATCTCGTTCTCTTAGTCATTCTTGTCTTAGCATCTAAAGGTCTCTAATTGTATGCAACTGAATCCAGGCTCTTATCTCATCCATAACCAGTTACAAAAATGTCGAGACACTCCGAAGGAAATCCGGCCCTGTTTACTTAAAATCGAAACAAGAACCAAGGTGTTCGATCTCCTTTTCTTCGCCCTACTTAGTGTCTGATAAATTGACTTCTAAGGGTGCGCGTTCCGTTGATCGTGTTCCGGAATAAAAAATTAAGCTATAAAAATCCATTGTATTGCGATAACGAAAAATCTCCTTGAAATAAATATTATTATTATTATCCAGTCAAAATATTTTTCTGTTTCTGATTGGCTAAAATCCCATGCACAATTCATTGCCCTCGCTGGGCGAGATCCCGAGGAGACATGCTTGTAGCTGCGCGTGTATTTAGAAAAGTACTTACAGTTGAAATATGCAGTCAGCCACTAAAGAAAAAATCTCGATATGCTTGATCAGGGGCCACATGGAGTCGTTGAGTAATAAAATGATGACATTCGTTTATTCACGCCCCCAAGCAAGAGATTTCTTAGGGTGACGTAAAACAGATTATCGCGCAGAATGGCTGTTGTTCTCGGGACATTGTACTTACAGTCGAGCTAGAAGCATAGCTGGAGCGTGAACTGAATCGCTATTGTTGCGTGAACTGAATCGCTCCACGATTGGCATCGTGTCAATATGGATTGCCTTAAAACTATGCTTAAACATATCTTGGCATCTGGTGTTATATAAATCCTTGCAGTTTATCTGATTTAAATACCGTAGAATCCCGGTTATAAGCCCCCCCGGTTATAAGCCCCCCCGATTATAAGCCCACCTCTCTGCTAATAGAAATTTCCTCCCGGTTATAAGCCCCCCCGGTTATAAGCCCACCCGATTATAAGCCCACCTCTCTGCTAATAGAAATTTCCTCCCGGTTATACCCCTGTTATACCGGGTACCGTATACATGATTAAAATTTTCATTTTAATAGAACGGATTTTAGACGTTTTTTTCCTCCCTATTATAAGCCCCCCGGGTTATAAGCCCCCCCGATTATAGGCCCACCCAAAAACCCTTACGAAATTGTATAAGCCCAGGGCTTATAACCGGGATTCTACGGTATCCTAGTAGTGCAAAGAGTTCTTAACGATCTTGAGAGTCCTTCTGTTAAGTTTCTCCAGCTTGTCTTTATTTCGAGCCGCACAGAAGAGCCAAATCGGACAATTTCTTAAGTTTGGTACCATGAAAGCCTTACAGAATTTAACGTCGCTCCATAAAAGTGCACGTGGATTATAAGAACAAACGAACCGCCTATAAATGAAGTTGACAAGTGCGTGATTTATTTTCACTGATTAAAACAACTTAGCTTTTATGCTGTGCCATAACAATTCAGTTTTCCAAGAGTGTGGTATATATCCTTGGTTGTCTCTCCCTGCATCACCATGCACGCGCTGTATCACTGAAAGCTTTGTTTTGTCAGTGAGGAGACCGCTGTCCTCACGCCATTCATAGTCATTCGCATCACAGTTACAACCAAAACAAGGATTTGCGCATGAGTTGTTCATTCCGCATGCGCAGTTACCATTCAAACGCCTAGGCCGAGGTCTCGATTTCAACAGTGACTACATCCCAGAGTCTTATCGTTTCAAATGTGGCGACTTTCTTGGAGTTGCTATTGGAGAGGCTGTCTCAGCAATCTCGTCCCTAGGCTCTCTCTTCTCTTCATAGCCAATAACATCACGGCTTAACCTACAGACAATCAACACCGTCGCGGCTTAATTGACCAATAGGGCCAAAAGCCAGAGTTTACTACCATTAACTGACGCGATAGAACTTACTTTGACTCTGAAGATGACTACCACAGTGAAACGTCAGTCACTGTAAACAACAGTCCTATCTTCAGGACTACGTTTATCCGGACAATCGTGCTCAACATACTTTTGATCATGATAAATATAATAATATCGATAGTGCCCAAAACTAAAAGCGCAATGGCGCCTTACAAACAGCATTAAATACGTAAGGGAAATAAACAAACAAAAAAACAGAAAACACAGAAAGCACCAAATACAATCACGGAAAAAATTTATTGTTAATATTTAAGTAGAAGTACTTTGCTTAAAGAGGTGCGTTTTGAAAAAGAGATTTAAAAAAGGTCTATTGTACTAGCTTGTCTGATATTATCTAATTATTAAGAGAGGTACACATTATGGGGGAGAGACCCCTCTGATTCATATTACGTTCGATCACTTGAATGCTCCCTAGAGGAGATTTTATTTTTACCTAATAGTTCTACATATGACGTTTACTTATCAGACACAAACTGGCTTTACGGAGCCACTTACGGCGATGTGCAACCTAATGGTTTGTCTCAAGCACTCATAAGATGTTCAACCGAGTAGCTCATAGCATCTGGGCTACCCAGCTAGCAAGCCATGATATATAGAAACAGAAACAACAAAACTATGATGGTTGTATACGTACTAGATTACGTGCGCAACGCGTCCTTATAGTACAAATCAGGTAGACCAGCTTATTCAGCCACCGCTATTCAAACTTGGAAATGTTAATTATATCGCTACTCAAAAGTCTTTATCCTTGTTTCCCCATTTAAACCAAAGTTAAACACGTTTCTAAACATCTACTTTTAATTCAAAATAAGTTCCTTATCAACACTGCTATTGTTTCTCGTCGACTGCACGTTAGCCTAAAACGATACTGAAATAAAAAAGGAACATCAATAAACAATAAAAATATGAAGTTAATACTGACTTGAAGTATATGCAGAAGTCAGCTTTTATCTCCTGTTACTGCGTTTTGTGTTAATAAATTTTTTTATAACCTTTAATGTGACTTAAGTGTCCCGGAGGAGGATACTCCCTTATAACGGGCTAATGGGGATGTGCCGCTGGATGGGGTTGCATTTTCACATCTGGATTGACTATAATGGGATGGCATTTTCAATAAGGTTACTAGAATGGGGTCGCACATTTTGGGATTTTGGGGCTGAGAAAGTTCTTCATATTTACGGTTAGAAAACGTACCAGAATGTTTGTATTGTAGGTGAAAAGTAAAGAGTTCTTCATTGAATTTAAAAACTGAGTCAATTCATTTTAGGATGACCTATTTTCAAAAAGGATTGATACATAAATAGAGAGTAACTAAGTTGGGATCGCGAAAATTACGTTTGCCCAAAAGTGACTAAGATGGGGTCTATAATTGGCCACAGAATAGACTGTACTACTCTGAGAGGCCAGCGGCACTTACTCAAAATTAACCCAAGTACCCCCCGGGTTAAGTGTAGGATGCGAGCTTCAATATATCTAAATACATTTTACTTGAAGTTAGTCTTCGTCTCTATAACACATGTACTTATAAGTCTACAAATCAGTCAACCTGGCCATAAAAAGGCGAAAACTTGCGAAGTCTGTTGCTGGTGTTCTTTCTTATCATGTGTAACTTTAAAGCACAGAAAACTATAACCCTAGTTACTGGTATGTTAATAATCTTGTGTAAAGTGACAAGTTTTTCCTTGATGAAAGAAACCACTTATCAAATATTAACTTCAACCCTTCTTTTCTTAACGAAGCTGGTTAATAAAAAGAAAAAAAATACAAGTTTTATGTACGATAAAGCACGTGCGCGGTGTAGCTAGGTTCAGACACAACTTCTCTTTAATTGGTTTCATTTCTTTTCACAGCGTCAAAGCTGTGATTTCCCTACACTTTTCTAGTCTTTCCTTTTTTATTTGCATGCCTGGGCAAGAAAGTTAGCTAAGCAAAACACCGTTTTTTATAAAACAACCTGAACCGTCGGCTCTATCATTCGGTTCCGTAATGTGAATCATACATGTCGCTACACACACGCAAAAATATTCTCCCTTAGCTATGTATAGTATGTGAGGCGCCAAGGAGAATAGTCTTGAATCCTTCTGCTCTGAAGTTATGTTTTAAGCGCTATGGTCTCAAACAGAGGAAAGTTTTGTTTTCACTTGAGAACAGCGAATCAGTTATGAAAAAGGGTAGAAAAAAATCACATATTTTTGTCCCGGGGGGTACTCCTCTATATAGGCTATGCAGGTATGTGTCGCCCGATCGGGTAGGGTTTTTGCGCCATTTTGGTCTGAAAACGGTATGGTTTTTGAGGGAACTACGGGAGTGTATGAAGGAATTATCGTTTCAATTCCAAATGAGTAAGAAAGAAAGAGAACTATGCGAATTTGAAATGGCTTGGAAGACTTTTTGTTTGCACTCTAATTTAAGTAATGATAACATAATTTCTGCCTAAAGGCCAGGTCTGAAAACGGGTGTGGATTTTAGAGATCTAGTCTGAAAACGGGTGTGGAAAATTACATTTTTTGTTCTGAAGTAGGGTCAGGATTTGGAGAACTGGGCGGCACACTTCCACCAAGAATTCCCAGGAGTACCCCCATTTGGGATTTTAGTCTGAGATAGGATCAAGGTTTCGGGAAGCATGCCGAACTGTCAAGGAAAACCCCCTCCTAGAGAGTGCTCCGGATGGTCATCTAACATGTGCTTTGTTTGTCAAGAGTAGCTATTAAGAGTCCGAAAGCTTGTAAACTATTCTTGTAAAGGTTTTGTTGAAATGACCCTGAACAGCACTTGCCTACATTTTACAGGTTTCTTTTAACATTCCACATGACACCAAATAACAATTAATTCTGGTAATAACAAGTTTCTTTGTGTGTGTGATTACCCAAGTGATTATGCTGTACCATAACACTTGAATTTTCCCAGGGTGTGGTTGCCGTGCTCCTTATCACCACCATTATCACCAAAAAAGAGCTGTGTTACTGGAAGCTTTGTCTTGTCAGTGAGAAGACCGCTGTCTTCACGCCGTGCTTTGTCATTAGCATCACAGTTACAGCCATATTTGGGGTCTGCACACGTGTTGTTCATCCCGCATGCGCACTTACCACTGCCAGGTAATGCTCCTCCCCAGTATGTCATCTTAGAATAATCACGTGACACCCACCATCCTTGTCCAGTTCTCAGTAACTTTGATCTATGACACTCATACTTGATAAACTGCGTGCAGTATGAGGAGACACTGGTAAGACTGGCCAGATGAAACAGACTCGCTCCAGTGTAATGAATGTTGCGTGAGTAGCATCCTGCCCCTTCACATCCTTTCACATGTGTCCTGCTCTCACTGTCGTGACTGATAACTGTCACTCCAACTCCATTCTTGTCAGTCATGTCACAGTATACTGTGAATGGCACCAGGCCTCCCTCGCCATCTGGATCAATGACGTAATTTCCACTTGATGCTGTAGGGTCGCCGTTCTTTAAGTCACTGCATGATAAGGCTGCGGAGAGAAGGTTCTAAGTTATTCTTGTGGTTAATCACTATTTCAGTGACTTTCTAGTGCTTATAATTTGTATAAGATGCCTGTATATCCAGAAACACCTCTAGAAGGACTTTTCTAACACCGCGCTACTTTGCGGGACATTTTCTTGACGAACGAAAAGCCAGAGAATACAAGTGCTTGGTGTTAAAAGGTTACGTACTTGACTTTTAATTACAATGAACATTTCACGGACAAAAACTTCAATGGAAAATAACAAATTATTAGCAAAGGTACTGCGATAAAACCGCCAGAATTGTCAAAATTTAAGCCACAGACCGTGTGGTCGCCCCGCGATTGTGCAAATAAGTTTCAAACCAATTATGTGATGTACCCCGAACTCCATATAGATGAAGTTTAGAGAGCAGTATTTTATGATTTACTGTGTCAAAAGCCTTTGATAGGTCAAGAATTAAACCATATGTTATTTGACCTTTATCAGTAGCTAGCTTCAGATTGCCAGTAATTTCAAGAATAGCTTGTTCAGTGGAATATCCTTTCCCAAATTCAAAATGATATTTGTGCAAGATTTGGTGTTTATCTATGAAATCAACGAACATAATTGATTATAGACTACACGCTCGAACACTTTACTGAATGGTGAGAGAGTTGCTAGGGTCTGTAGCATCACCACCCTTATACACTGGGGAATTTGTGAGACTTTTAAAATATGAGAAACAATTCCAGTTTCAATAGACTGGTTATAGATATATTTTAAAGGTATTGACAGTGGCTGGGCAGCTATTTTGATTAGTTTATTAGGAAAATTTACGGATGACTTATGATCATTTAAACATTTAATTAGATAGTGAACAAACTTGGGTTTCAGTGACACAGGACATAACAAAGCTAGCTACTGGAGTCGATCTTATGAATTGGGTCGGACGTCCTTCACAATGTTCAATTCTTTTGGCCAGGTTTTGACCCACATTAGCTCGCATTGACAAAATGCTTATTAAATTGGTCAGCGATCTCAGCCTTACTAGTGTAGCCTCTATTGCTACGTTTAATTTTCGAGATCAGCGCGACCATCCGCGCGGCCATGTAATATCGATCTTCTACACTATTTTACCTGGAGCCTTCTCACAGTTTTCTCCTTTGAAGCCAAAAGTGCAAACACAGAGGTATTTCTTGCTCGTATATCCTGTGAAGCATGTTCCGTTGTTGTGACAAGGATTACTGACGCAGGGGTTCTAATGGAGAATGTATATTTTTAAAATCACATTAAAAATTATGTACCGTGCTGTGATCATAGGAGATCGAAAAAGGGATTATTTAGATCTCTCGAACCTCTCAATATTTTATTTTTCTTCCAGTGAGGTTGAAACATTTGGGATTTTTCTAGAATTGTCGATTTAGGGAGCGAAGACATATATTTTCATATCATAATTGTTATTATAATAATAATAATAATAATAATAAAACTTTAATGGCTGTCACAATTACTGGTAGATTTAGAACCAGTAGTTTATATTGTGGGCCCAATGTAATGTTATCAGTATCAGTATCGTCATCATCCATTTTGCTAGTCGATATCGTCGTCATCATCCTCAGCAGCATCAGCAGCAACTCATCATTGGGAACATCACTGGCCTGTTTACAACCTTCATTTTCTTTGTCGAGAAATAGCGAGACATATACAATCGGCTGCCGTTGGTTTTTCTACGTATGTTTTAAACCTAATTGTCATTGGTACCTCTGTGACGCCTCTATAACTCCAGCCCTGTCTTGGTTTAAGGTGTTGTGGGTGCTGTATGTGATCCGAATCACTAAGCTCACACACAACTTTGTCGTTCATAGGCGGACCAATGTTTATTGACACGCATCTACTTTCCATAACACATCTGTGATGACAAGGCGTGTATATTCCAATAGTAAGATTTAAAAACACGTGATCTGCCAAATAATGGCCATCGTCCGGTGGAAGGAACTTGAGGCGACGACAACCATCTGCAAAGAAATTGCATCAGGGTCTTGTTAGAATGTTATAAGTAATAGACTCTAAAAGAAAACCTCGGTGGAATAGCTGATACCGACTCGATGGGATACCAAGTGATTGGAGCAACTGCTATCACATTGCTATTTTACCAAGTCAAAAGTGCTAATCGCCCCCGCAGGGATTTCGCCCTTAAGGCGAAATCCCGAGGAGGCACTCTAGTAACTCGCGCGTATATTAAGGAAAGTCCTTACAGTTGAAATGTACAGCGCTCTTTCCATTTAGGAAAAAAACCCGGAAATTTCGGTGGGAGCAAAAGTGGAATTTCCGATTGGTAAAAAATTGTTCCATTTGGTCGTAAACCCCGGTACGTCGCGGTGCCCGACCGTTGACCTGGAACTGGTACAAACTACGAGAAACGTAAATGGAACACGACATTCCGTTCGGAAATTCCAACCGGGAAAACGGGCTCACCTTTTTAGATCTTCCACTTTTTCTGGGAATTTTCCAGTGGGACGAACCGACGAAACGTGTTCCATTTACCGCCGAACCGGAAATTCCGGAAATTTTGACTAAATGGAAAGCGCCCACAGTCATACAGTCAATATAGAAAAAATTGCGATTTTCTTGAACAGGGGCCGCGAGGAATCGGTAGGTAATGATGACGTTTCTATTGTTTGCGCCCGCAAGTACGAAATGGTTAGGATGACGTAAAGACAGAACATCCCCAAGGGACCGCTTAGGTAGATTTTGTGACATTTATTGTGCAGTCATACTTCGACACTCTTTTGCGTCACGTGTTATCAGTGACATCCTGTGGAGCAGTTGTTTCAGTGAAAGTTATGGGCCAAAATTTTAACGACACTCGTTAAGCGCAGAAGAAGTTATAAGGTGCGTATAACTGTGTATATGTAAACACTTGGAGAGTTTGCCAGACACGAGTTCAAAAATCTTTCATTCAAAACCTTGCCAGACACCACCACCAAACAAGCAAGACGAGTGAACAACGGCTAGCTTATCACTAGCAGAACGATGGACGATTACAGAAATTCGCCGACAATCAAATTCTGTGCTGACTTATTCCCTGCTCACAGACGTCCTTCCGCTATAAAGTTTAAAATAAGACGAGAATGGGCGAGTGTGAATTGATCAAACGTCCTTTTAATTTCTAAGGCTTCCTTTCCGGCTAATAAAATAAACTGAATGTAAAAAGTGAAAGAGAAATAGTGAAAAATTCAACTTTTAACTAAACCTATTCTTATGGTTTAGAATTATAACTATTCTCGAAAGTGAGAATATTTCGATCAAAGCTGTGTAAATCGAGCTGAAACTGTGCATGGAACCTTGCGTTTCCTTTATTTATCTCACCTATTGTATGGAATATGTGTGAAAATTCTTCCTTATGAATCGGTATGTTTCAAAGGGCTACATCACGAGCAAGAATGCTACTGACCGACAATATACAGAGCGGGGGCAGCTGTAGTGTGAACTATTACTAGTTGTAAAAGGTCATGGTAAATATCCCCCGAGTCTTTGACTGTCGATAGAGTGCTGCGAAGAACATGCTGATTTCAGAAAGGTCGGGGCTGCAAAGACCATATCTAAACCTTGGGGAACTACATGCAGTGTCATTTGAATGGCAGGGAGGATTGTATGTCAAGTTCATCGATTTCCAGCGTTTGATAGCGTGCACACAGAAAGCTTATGGAGTATTCTCCGGATATATCGCATACTTAAGCACATTGTCCGAGTGATAAAGCAAATATTCTATACTGACTTTTGTTGCTCGGCTAGATGCTCTGATCTGAGCTACCACGTTAATTCCGGTGTCCACATCCTACATCAACACTATGATGTCAGTTTCACGCCAAAAACCGTTAAAATAAAAAAAGAACAAACATACGATTGTTTGGAATACAAAGATCTTTTATCCAGCAAATTTTGAGCTCAAACGGATAAAGCTGCAAAAGCATCTTCTAGGAGAGCGTTTCAGGCTTCATTTGTGTCACCGTGTATGGAACAGGCTACGGATCCGCAGCAAACAATTTTTTCGGTCTTTCACCTCTGACAGCCTCATCGCCATGACCTGTATTTGACATAATTCTTTTTACTTTCAACTTTAAAATTTTGCACGCATTTCGGCATATGTATCGGTCTGTTTTGAGATTTGCTAAAACATTGAATTAGTAGGTAAATCATGCCTAGACTTATCATTGCTGGCTACCTGTATAAATATTTTGTCATGGTGGATTTTATCATTTACCCGATTGCGGTGACAGTTAGCTTTGATTTTCGTTTCTTATAGTTAACTTCAGTAGACATCAGTCTTTCTCGGTGTACGATGTTTCTATCTGCGTACTGTCATACGTCCTCGTAAGTGGACATTGCGCATTAAAAAAAAATGCATGAGGGCAAGAGCTTACAGTATATCGTAGTATGGTTTATCGCCTTCTGCCAAGCCAAATGTCCGTCAATGCCCATTCTCCTAGCGGAGGAGAGTCGGAAAAAAATTTATTGCATTGTAGAAGTTACATTAGACCGAGAAACTAAAGAGGAAGCTGCATGCCATCCTCAGCAGTCCCATCAACTAGAACAAATGCGACGGGAACAAGAAGCACTTCGCGCTCGAAATGCCGATCGACCTCGAGGCTACAAACGGCTTCTACCGGAAAAGGTGAAGAAAACTCGGGGAGGGGGGGTACTCCCTATAATGGCCTATACGGGGAGGCTCCGCTCGAAAGGCGTACCTTCTTTTAGGCTTTAGGTATATGGAATGGTAGGGATTTTACTCGTTGAAGTGTATAGAAGACTAGGAAATCTGTCATTTGGATCTGTGAAAGGGCCCAAAAGGGCTAACAGATGAATTTTATCGCTTTATTGAGTCGAGAAAAGGTTCTATTTTTGTGATTGACTCCTATTTAATAGACAGTGCATTTACAGCAGTTAAAAGGGATGCAAAGTTCTAAACAAGGTCTGTGAAAGGGTTACTTTTTCGTTAAAAAAAAAAAAAAAAAATGGTAAGGGGTTGGACCTCGTGGCGGAGCCTCCCCGCATAAACATTTGCTGAGTCTCCCTCCCCGGATGAAAAAAAAAAACCCACTTCCGACGCTTCAGGATTAACGCTCTTCGCCATCTCTTACCTCGCGAGTAGACAGGTTCCTCGCCACCTTACGGGAAGTGCCAGTGACGATTACCATGGCAGGCAGTACGTACAACACTCCCGACTAGTCATCATCGAGGATTTACAGCTTAAAATCCAGTAAGGATATCAAAGGAGCTGTGTCACGAAATTCAGCCAAATTAGAAAATGACAAAATGCCCGTTGAATTAAGAGAAACATAAAAATAACCGCTTAAAGGAAGGTTAAAATAACATAACAGAAGCAACAGATGCCACGGATGGGCAAAAGTGAAGAAGATTGAAACGGATTGAAATTAGGGTTTTTGAAAACTGTTGAGCCTAACAGTTTTTCAAAGTTGATCCCTGCTGCTTGCAACTTCAGAAATAATGCTCAGGAGACATATTTGTTTGTCTCAGATCTCTGATTTTGTCATTTACCTGTAATTTCTTTGCTTACTTTAAGTTCCATAGCGATTGAGGGCGAGTATTAAATTGGCAAAATTCAACAAAATGAACTGGACTGCCGTGACACAGCCCCTTTAAACTCAAGTCGAATGCTTGCCCCTCAGTTATGGCCACATAACCATCATAGTTTAGCGTACGTTTCAAAATTCATAAAATATATGATGACCTGACACTGGTTAAATTTTTTTGCCGGATTCGCCGCCATTTTGCGTCGCCCTTTCCTTTCATTCCTGGGGCTTCGTAGCCTGAATTTCATCCAATTGCTTCGAGTCGTTTTGTCCTCTCAGGGAGTAATAACGACTCCAAGTAATCGGATGAAATTCAGGCTAGGGACTTCGCGCCTGCATTATTTTGATGTATCAGGCAATCAAGTACTCTAAAGGCCTTCGGTACGCGAGTTGTACACTGCGGTCATTTTTGAGATTGAATGTGGTCGGGCAATTTGGGGTGATTCGCTTACATGTTTGGAATCTCTTGTCTCACAATCTCCGTCGCGATATTATCCTGTGAGCCTACGCGCTCGTATAGTTGCCCAGCCGTTTTCTTCTGCAGAGATTAGTGAGTTTACGTAACAGGACGATAGGGAGAAGAGGACGGTAAAACGCTTGTGTGACAAACGTGACAGGGCTATTAATTGCTTGTTTGTCGTGAACTTAACATTAATGTTTTCTGGTCTTTTACAAAAAGATACATTAAGTATAAAACCATTTATTTCTTTCAGAAAAAGTTTTTTCAAAGAAAATTTGTCACACAAGGTTTGCCGTCTTCTTTCCTCTTCCGTCCTGTTGCACATTCCCAACACATTGAGTCTCAAAAATTCTTATAGCGTTTCTTCTTCACTCAACCTCATTTTATAGACGCTCAGGGTAATAACAAGGTATATGGGATCAGGGATCAACAGCAAAAAATGGGAAGGGATCAGAGATCACAGCGCCAGGATCTGGGATCACAAGCCATGGGATCAGGAAGGGGATCAGGGATCCGGTTTTCCGACATAACAACAAAGACCGCACAATTCTGAAATGCGTCTTAATTGAAGGGACCTGCAACCTTTTAAAATTCAGTTGTATTTTTGCTGTAACATTTCGATCCAGTAGTAAACTGTGTGCAATCCGATCTGCTGGACTACCTTGACCGCAAAACGTAATATGTACTTTACTTGAGTTTGAAGATATTTACCTTATGTAGCCTTTTTTAGCACATAATTAACTCTCTGCTAATTGACCTGTTGACTCAGTTTGTTGGTTTTATAAATTAAGGTGACTGAGCTACCGAATTGGTCAAATCCTTTGACCGGTACTTTACACTTTGTACGTTTTACTGACCAGCCTCAATAGACCATATATGTTCGCTTGGCAGCCTATATAGCAAAATTCCTTTAACAGATCCCAAAACAAATAAACTAACTATGTGACGCCAAGAGACGCGAACGACTTCGTAAAGGTTAAAAGCCATGCCAGAGAGAAACCTCTGCTTTCTCGCAGGGTAAGGTGTCTGACTCTTAACCAAACTTGGATAGCCTACATGGCAAGAGAATCATCCAGGAGTCCAGGAAACAAAGTCCCTCCTGTCTGGAAACAAATTGATGCAAATTGTGAAGCCATGATAGATCCTCTTCAAATTTCTTGTTGCTACACCTTTTTGCAAGTTATATTAGCATTTTATAAGCTGTTGTTGTTCATACGCCAATTGCGACGGAGGCTCTAATCATACTGGTCTTGTGGAATTTTGTTGGCCGGGGGTACTTCAATCATTGGTCAGGCCAATCTTTGCCCATGTAGATGGAATTTGCAGCCCGCAACACAATTTCATGTTAACAGTCTTTCCTTACGAAATAAACTTTGTACGATTTGGTCTTGTGTATTGATAATAATGATAATCACATAACTTTTGTTGGACATATAGTTTATTTGTGTCCCTCATAACATCATCACTGCACCCTCGCTCCGCTTGGGCGCAAATAATAATAATAATAATAATAATAATAATAATGGAATTTATATAGCGCTTATACATCGCTGTTCTAAGCGCTTAATGATGCTAAGAGGGACACAAATAAACTATATGCTCTCCAAAGTCATGTGATTGTCCTATTATCCGGCTCCTAATTGACTTCTTTTCCAAAAACAATTTTCAGCAAGTTGGAATCAATGACTTCCTAACGACATGTATACCGAACATATAACAGTTCGGAAAACCTCGCTCTTGATTGCTTTATTTCCAATTTGTGACGCCCTTATTGAAATTTGTCTATTATCAGCATGGTGTCTGTTAAGTTGAGAAGCCGAAGATCACTCTACGTGATGAGCGTAAATAATTGCAGCCATCGGTTCTTGTTGCGGCACATTTGTGCACACTGTTGGGTGGATTCACAAGTTTCTTCGCGCCACACCGAGTTCTCGAAGGAGTGTCCTTTGGTCGCTGAAAGTGCTAAAGCAAAGGTCTCTCTTTCTACAGACAGTCCATTTTGGCTCTCTAGAGGGTGTAGTATATTACGTCTCCCTATGATATAAGACCATCTCATCGATTTAATTTGCAAGTCTCTCGACAAGCTGTAAGTTTTAATTTTAAATTAAGACTAGACATTGCCTAACGGGGCTAGATTAAACTTGCATCATTGGGAGTATAAAAACAGAGGTGGTAACGAGAGCCAGCTGAGTCCGACAAAAATAGGCAAATAGACGTTCAGTATAGACGTAGTATAGACGTAGTATATTACGTCTCCCTATGATATAAGACCATCTCATCGATTTAATTTGCAAGTCTCTCGACAAGCTTTAAGTTTCCTCGAGACTTTGTACTTAACTCAGTTAAGTCAGTGTTGGACAAACTTTTGCAAGACTCTATAGACTCCATTTAGTGTTGGATAAAAGGCAAATGATTATTGCTCTTGATGGAAAAGATTAAGAATGGCCTTTTTCGTTGGGCGGTTTGGCGGTCCCGCCGAGACAACTGCCGAGAGGTTCTTCTCCCAAGAAGTGTTTTCATGGTTCATTATTTCTTGTGCCAAGCAAAAAAGAGGTGGTTGTTTTTTGAGCTTTTAGGTGATTTTTAGCTATGTACCCGTTAATTCAAGGATAACTTTGTAACACTTTGGTCAAGGACGACTTTGTTCTTACTCTAAGGTCAGTTGCCTCTTCATTATAAGATCGACACTGCATCTTAAGTATAAACAGCCAAGAATCTCCAACGATTTTGGCGGCAACGAACTTCTCTATGTTATTCGATTATTGGTTCAAGAAAACTATTATGAGATCTGTTCTATTCGCTGTTTGCTGAGTGTGCGAAAATGAATTTAACTAGCTAATTGAAGGCTATAGACCACAATTGATCCTTGACTGACCTTGAGCAGTTAGACTGTTTTGTCTAGAACATGTCTAATTAACATATACCAAATTAAGACTAGACATTGCCTAATGGGGCTACAATCTTGGACAAAACTGTTGAGAAAATTGTATACTTGGACAGCATTTTTCTAAACATCGTAGCTGTACCGGTTCTTCCCTCTCCCCCTTCCCCTGAAAGCAATGTTGTTGTGTATTCAAAAGAAAGCCTGATCCTTGGGCGTTTGTGGGAAGCAACATTGAATTGGGGGAAGGGGTTTTCTTTCCGCAAAGGCGTCGTTTTGGAAATAGTTTTGTTGCGTAGCAAAGTGGACATGATGGGGAAAACTTTCTCCAGTAGTTTTGTCCCGGATTGTAGATTAAACTTGCATCATTGGGAGTATAAAAACAGAGGTGGTAACGAGAGCCAGAGTCCGAGAAAATTAGGCAAATAGACGTTCAAATATATTTAAGCATAAAAAAAGATCTAAGCATACACACTAATAATCAGTAATTAAAACAAGAAGTTAAAGTTAGGTTTAGCGTCCTAAGATTGTATAAAAGAATTCATGCGTTCATCATGTTAAAGGCTGATCATGTTAAAGGTTCATCATGTTTGGTTGCGGGACATGACAATGATGTACAAATGTGTTAACAATTATTAGCTGTAAAATAGGGAAGCGATCCAATGCGCACGCTTACAATCTCCGCAACAGTGAAGATCTAAACCTGCCAGGATGCCGGACAGCCGCAGCGGCTGCCCAGAGTAGCTTCTTTTATAGGGCAGCAAAAGCGTGGAATAGTCTCAGTAACAACACTAGAACTGCCCGATCATTAAAATCATTTAAAAAGCATGCAAAGGCAGAATTAATGAAGAAATAGGATACCGGTATACATACCATAGTACATTATTACATTGTTAGTTATTATTGGAAGTAGTAATTTTTGAGTTTTTATTTATATATCAAGAACCTGTATATCATTAGTCTTAGTTGTATTATTTATACATATTGTAAATTAATTCTGAAAAGCCCTCGGGGAGAGTTAATAAAAAAGTATTGTATTGTATTGTATGCTCTAAACCATGCAGGTGAGTCCAAAAACCAAAATAAAATCTAATTGAAGAGAAGCACATTAATGCAATATTCAGCATATGATACCCACGAGCGGAAAACGATCGGATAATAAAGCATTACTCACTTTTTTCAATGAGTGCTTGAAGCTCCAGATTTAGTTTTCGCCACAGTTTCCCGGCATGCAACTGAAGGCAGGAATTAGACTTAGATGGGAAACTCCAAAAACCGAGAAAACAGCAATTGAATTGGGTTTAAGCCATCTTTATCATGCAATGTGCGCTAGTTACCCGAGTTGCCGAGTATCGCGTCAATTCTTACAAAAATGGGAAAGTATGCCACGATTGCGTAAAAAATAACAATGCTTACACACAGTTACACAATTGCACGTGGCATATAACTCGCTTGGGCTGAGGGTCAGCGAGTAGGTGACCGAATAGTTTAATTGAAAAAATGTGTGTAATTCAGGATCTAACAATGACGATATTTGTAACGTCTACCCTTGTTGTTAGTTTTCTCCTTACCTACTTCAGCAGTTGTGATGTGGCTCAGCCAAGCGCCCCAAAAAACACAAACCAGCAAGAGGCCCAACCCAAGAAAACAACGACCCGCCATAATGAAGACCCGTTGAAAAATAACCGATCCCTGTCAGGCTTTAATTTAGAAAGTTCCAAGATACATCCGGGATAGTACCAGTTTTGAAACATCTGGACGTCCAATTTCTTATAGTTTAATTATCTAGTTTTTTTAAACTTTTTGACTCAAGAAGTGTATAATTTGCCAGATTAAAATGGGTTTCACGGTTGGCGGTTTCCCCTGTTTAGACTATCGTCTTTCGGTGTTATAAAATGCAACAGTAAGAATATCAATTTCTGCAAAAGCGTAACGAAAGCTTTCTATTACGCTTACTTAGTTGTTTTCAAAACTTAAGAGGGAGTATTGACAGTTGATCGAGGATATTGCGGCTTCGCCGTTTTCGTCGCTTTTTTTTAACCGTGTTTCGGTCTCTATAGGTTAATGTACTCCTCTTTCCGAGTTGTGCCGATATTTTGTACACTACGAGTAGTCCCTCGTTTTGCGCCAATACCTTGTTTATTTACAGTGCATTGCGCGGAATAAGCTTCCATGAATAAGCTTGAGTGAGTATAATTTATTCAAGTAATAGACAAGTGGGTATCACGCTGGTAAACCCATAGAAAGTGTGGTCTATTGCTTTTATAAAATAACGTTAAGTAAACTATGAGTTAACCGGCGCAATAAACCATAGGTTTTTAACCAATCAGAACGTGCCTACTATCTTAGTTATGTTATCAATATCGTAAATGAATTTCCTGTGCTATTAATTAGTTATATTGGAACAATTCCAAGCTAAATTGACCAATGGAAAGTTGCCAAACAAAGAATGCCAAAAAATTGCCCGTCGGACTTAACATCCGAACATCGTTGAAATGAATGATAGAGTTTGTTTGGGAACAGGAAAATTCCACAATTCGTTATAATTAAACGCTAGTTTTACGTGCAAGTAATTTTTGATTTATTCCAGCGTGGATATCATCGAACTGTTCTTCCCTACCGCAACCAGCAAATAAAGAAAAAGAAAAAAAGAAAAAAAGAAATGAGAAGTATAATGGTACGAGTCCAATTTATAGAAAGCTCCCTTTAGATACCCCTGCAGGGTTTTTGGCATCACCGTGTTGAGAAACTTACAAACGGTTTTGCCGTTATTTTCAAGTAAAGTGGAATCTCCATATAACAAAGGCTAAGGGACTGGCAAAATTTGGTTGCTGTAACAATAGCCGTTAACGAAGTTTCGCAATATCGAGGTTCTTTTTAATCTATTTTACTATACTGGGGTAAAGAAAATGGTTCCAATCAGTGAAGAGTGCGTCTGTAAAGTGTTTTTTAGACTTAACATAGTTAAAATTCCTATTTGCTACTGCCTACTATAAACTCTGTGTGTAGTTCAGCCAAGCTTCCCAAAGGCAAACACCAGACTGAACAGCGCCGATACAGACAAACATTGCTGTAAAACATCTGTTCGCAAGCAAATTGCCGCTTAACGACGGCTAAATATTTCTAGATGACCGTTCCACTCGTGTAGAATTTTCGAAGCTTTCCTAATAAATTCCCTATGATTTTCTGAGGTTTAATTTTCGCATTTAACTTCCCTGGTGTCATCGATATCTGGGTTATTAAGGATGAGGTCGCCTCAAACCTAACTTTCTTAATTGGACAGAATATTTTGGATAATAATGAAAACATTTGTCGGGAAGCCTTTATTGATTGTTACTCAGCAAAATTAGTAAATGCTCAACTCTCATCTTCTTTTCAAATTTCTTCTAACCCGCGTGGTAAAAATCATCTTCTCCTTCCTGTGAAAACTGCAGTTTCGATTGAGGGCGAGTATTAAATTGGCAAAATTCAACAAAATGAACTGGACTGCCGTGACACAGCCCCTTTAATGTCAAGTCGAATGCTTGCCCCTCAGTTATGGCCACATAACCATCATAGTTTAGCGTACGTTTCAAAATTCATAAAATATATGATGACCTGACACTGGTTAAATTTTTTTGCCGGATTCGCCGCCATTTGGCATCGCCCTTTCCTTTCATTCCTAGGGCTTCGTAGCCTGAATTTCATCCAATTGCTTCGAGTCGTTTTGTCCTCTCAGGGAGTAATAACGACTCCAAGTAATCGGATGAAATTCAGGCTAGGGACTTCGCGCCTGCATTATTTTGATGTATCAGGCAATCAAGTACTCTAAAGGCCTTCGGTACGCGAGTTGTACACTGCGGTCATTTTTGAGATTGAATGTGGTCGGGCAATTTGGGGTGATTCGTTTACATGTTTGGAATCTCTTGTCTCACAATCTCCGTCGCGATATTATCCTGTGAGCCTACGCGCTCGTATAGTTGCCCAGCCGTTTTCTTCTGCAGAGATTAGTGAGTTTACGTAACAGGACGATAGGGAGAAGAGGACGGTAAAACGCTTGTGTGACAAACGTGACAGGGCTATTAATTGCTTGTTTGTCGTGAACTTAACATTAATGTTTTCTGGTCTTTTAAAAAAAGATACATTAAGTATAAAACCATTTATTTCTTTTCAGAAAAGTTTTTTCAAAGAAAATTTGTCACACAAGGTTTGCCGTCTTCTTTCCTCTTCCGTCCTGTTGCACATTCCCAACACATTGAGTCTCAAAAATTCTTATAGCGTTTCTTCTTCACTCAACCTCATTTTATAGACGCTCAGGGTAATAACAAGGTATATGGGATCAGGGATCAACAGCAAAAAATGGGAAGGGATCAGAGATCACAGCGCCAGGATCTGGGATCACAAGCCATGGGATCAGGAAGGGGATCAGGGATCCGGTTTTCCGACATCACAACAAAGACCGCACAATTCTGAAATGCGTCTTAATTGAAGGGACCTGCAACCTTTTAAAATTCAGTTGTATTTTTGCTGTAACATTTCGATCCAATAGTAAACTGTGTGCAATCCGATCTGCTGGACTACCTTGACCGCAAAACGTAATATGTACTTTACTTGAGTCTAAAGATATTTACCTTATGTAGCCTTTTTTAGCACATAATTAACTCTCTGCTAATTGACCTGTTGACTCAGTTTGTTGGTTTTATAAATTAAGGTGACTGAGCTACCGAATTGGTCAAATCCTTTGACCGGTACTTTACACTTTGTACGTTTTACTGACCAGCCTCAATAGACCATATATGTTCGCTTGGCAGCCTATATAGCAAAATTCCTTTAACAGATCCCAAAACAAATAAACTAACTATGTGACGCCAAGAGACGCGAACGACTTCGTAAAGGTTAAAAGCCATGCCAGAGAGAAACCTCTGCTTTCTCGCAGGGTAAGGTGTCTGACTCTTAACCAAACTTGGATAGCCTACAAGGCAAGAGAATCATCCAAAATCCAGGAAACAAAATCCCTCCTGTCTGGAAACGAATTGATGCAAATTGTGAAGCCATGATAGATCCTCTTCAAATTTCTTGTTGCTACACCTTTTGCAAGTTATATTAGCATTTTATAAGCTGTTGTTGTTCATACGCCAATTGCGACGGAGACTCTAATCATACTGGTCTTGTGGAATTCTGTTGGCCGGGGGTACTTCAATCATTGGTCAGGCCAATCTTTGCCCATGTAGATGGAATTTGCAGCCCGCAACACAATTTCATGTTAACAGTCTTTCCTTACGAAATAAACTTTGTACGATTTGGTCTTGTGTATTGATAATAATGATAATCACATAACTTTTGTTGGACATATAGTTTATTTGTGTCCCTCGTAGCATCACTGCACCCTCGCTCCGCTTGGGCGCAAATAATAATAATAATAATAATAATAATAATAATAATGGAATTTATATAGCGCTTATACATCGCTGTTCTAAGCGCTTAATGATGCTAAGAGGGACACAAATAAACTATATGCTCTCCAAAGTCATGTGATTGTCCTATTATCCGGCTCCTAATTGACTTCTTTTCCAAAAACAATTTTCAGCAAGTTGGAATCAATGACTTCCTAACGACATGTATACCGAACATATAACAGTTCGGAAAACCTCGCTCTTGATTGCTTTATTTCCAATTTGTGACGCCCTTATTGAAATTTGTCTATTATCAGCATGGTGTCTGTTAAGTTGAGAAGCCGAAGATCACTCTACGTGATGAGCGTAAATAATTGCAGCCATCGGTTCTTGTTGCGGCACATTTGTGCACACTGTTGGGTGGATTCACAAGTTTCTTCGCGCCACACCGAGTTCTCGAAGGAGTGTCCTTTGGTCGCTGAAAGTGCTAAAGCAAAGGTCTCTCTTTCTACAGACAGTCCATTTTGGCTCTCTAGAGGGTGTAGTATATTACGTCTCCCTATGATATAAGACCATCTCATCGATTTAATTTGCAAGTCTCTCGACAAGCTTTAAGTTTTAGTTTTAAATTAAGACTAGACATTGCCTAACGGGGCTAGATTAAACTTGCATCATTGGGAGTATAAAACAGAGGTGGTAACGAGAGCCAGAGTCCGAGAAAATTAGGCAAATAGACGTTCAGTATAGACGTAGTATAGACGTAGTATATTACGTCTCCCTATGATATAAGACCATCTCATCGATTTAATTTGCAAGTCTCTCGACAAGCTTTAAGTTTCCTCGAGACTTTATACTTAACTCAGTTAAGTCAGTGTTGGACAAACTTTTGCAAGACTCTATAGACTCCATTCAGTGTTGGATAAAAGGCAAATGATTATTGCCCTTGATGGAAAAAGATTAATAATGGCCTTTTTCGTTGGGCCGTTTGGCGGTCCCGCCGAGACAACTGCCGAGAGGTTCTTCTCCCAAGAAGTGTTTTCATGCTTCATTATTTCTTGTGCCAAGCAAAAAAGAGGTGGTTGTTTTTTGAGCTTTTAGGTGATTTTTAGCTATGTACCCGTTAATTCAAGGATAACTTTGTAACACTTTGGTCAAGGACGACTTTGTTCTTACTCTAAGGTCAGTTGCCTCTTCATTATAAGATCGACACTGCATCTTAAGTATAAACAGCCAAGAATCTCCAACGATTTTGGCGGCAACGAACTTCTCTATGTTATTCGATTATTAGTTCAAGAAAACTATTATGAGATCTGTTCTATTCGCTGTTTGCTGAGTGTGCGAAAATGAATTTAACTAGCTAATTGAAGGCTATAGACGACATTTGATCCTTGACTGACCTTGAGCAGTTAGACTGTTTTGTCTAGAACATGTCTAATTAACATATACCAAATTAAGACTAGACATTGCCTAATGGGGCTAGATTAAACTTGCATCAGTATAAAAACAGAGGTGGGAACGAGAGCCAGAGTCCGAGAAAATTAGGCAAATAGACGTTCAAATATATTTAAGCATAAAAAAAGATCTAAGCATACACACTAATAATCAGTAATTAAAAAAAGAAGTTAAAGTTAGGTTTAGCGTCCTAAGATTGTATAAAAGAATTCATGCGTTCATCATGTTAAAGGCTGATCATGTTAAAGGTTCATCATGTTTGGTTGCGGGACGTGACAATGATGTACAAATGTGTTAACAATTATTAGCTGTAAAATAGGGAAGCGATCCAATGCGCACGCTTACAATCTCCGCAACAGTGAAGATCTAAACCTGCCAGGATGCCGGACAGCCGCAGCGGCTGCCCAGAGTAGCTTCTTTTATAGGGCAGCAAAAGCGTGGAATAGTCTCAGTAACAACACTAGAACTGCCCGATCATTAAAATCATTTAAAAAGCATGCAAAGGCAGAATTAATGAAGAAATAGGATACCGGTATACATACCATAGTACATTATTACATTGTTAGTTATTATTAGAAGTAGTAATTTTTGAGTTTTTATTTATATATCAAGAACCTGTATATCATTAGTCTTAGTTGTATTATTTATACATATTGTAAATTAATTCTGAAAAGCCCTCTGGGAGAGTTAATAAAAAAGTATTGTATTGTATTGTATGCTCTAAACCATGCAGGTGAGTCCAAAAATCAAAATAAAATCTAATTGAAGAAAAGCACATTAATGCAATATTCAGCATATGATACCCACGAGCGGAAAACGATCGGATAATAAAGCATTACTCACTTTTTTCAATGAGTGCTTGAAGCTCCAGATTTAGTTTTCGCCTCAGTTTCCCGGCATGCAACTGAAGGCAGGAATTAGACTCAGATGGGAAACTCCAAACATCGATAAAACAGCTATTCAATTGGGTTTAAGCCATGTTTATCATGCAATGTGCGCTAGTTACCCGAGTTGCCGAGTATCGCGTCAATTCTTACAAAAATGGGAAAGTATGCCACGATTGCGTAAAAAATAAAAATGCTTAGATACAGTTACACAATTGCAGGTGGCATATAACTCGCTTGGGCTGAGGGTCAGCGAGTAGCTGACCGAATAGTTTAATTGAAAAAATGTGTGTAATTCAGGATCTAACAATGACGATATTTGTAACGTCTACCCTTGTTGTTAGTTTTCTCCTTACCTACTTGAGCAGTTGTGATGTGGCTCAGCCAAGCGCCCCAAAAAACACAAACCAGCAAGAGCCCCAACCCAAGAAAACAACGACCCGCCATAATGAAGACCCGTTGAAAAATAACCGATCCCTGTCAGGCTTTAATTTAGAAAGTTCCAAAATACATCCGGGATAGTACCAGTTTTGAAACATCTGGACGTCCAATTTCTTATAGTTTAATTATCTAGTTTTTTTAAACTTTTTGACTCAAGAAGTGTATAATTTGCCAGATTAAAATGGGTTTCACGGTTGGCGGTTTCCCCTGTTTAGACTATCGTCTTTCGGTGTTATAAAATGCAACAGTAAGAATATCAATTTCTGCAAAAGCGTAACGAAAGCTTTCTATTACGCTTACTTAGTTGTTTTCAAAACTTAAGAGGGAGTATTGACAGTTGATCGAGGTTATTGCGGCTTCGCCGTTTTCGTCGCTTTTTTTTAACCGTGTTTCGGTCTCTATAGGTTAATGTACTCCTCTTTCCGAGTTGTGCCGATATTTTGTACACTACGAGTAGTCCCTCGTTTTGCGTCAATACCTTGTTTATTTACAGTGCATTGCGCGGAATAAGCTTCCATGAATAAGCTTGAGTGAGTATAATTTATTCAAGTAATAGACAAGTGGGTATCACGCTGGTAAACCCATAGAAAGTGTGGTTTATTGCTTTTATAAAATAACGTTAAGTAAACTATGAGTTAACCGGCGCAATAAACCATAGGTTTTTAACCAATCAGAACGTGCCTACTATCTTAGTTATGTTATCAATATCGTAGATGAATTTCCTGTGCTATTAATTAGTTATATTGGAACAATTCCAAGCTAAATTGACCAATGGAAAGTTGCCAAACAAAGAATGCCAAAAAATTGCCCGTCGGACTTAACATCCGAACATCGTTGAAATGAATGATAGAGTTTGTTTGGGAACAGGAAAATTCCACAGTTCGTTATAATTAAACGCTAGTTTTACGTGCAAGTAATTTTTGATTTATTCCAGCGTGGATATCATCGAACTGTTCTTCCCTACCGCAACCAGCAAATAAAGAAAAAGAAAAAAAGAAACGAGGAGTATAATGGTACGAGTCCAATTTATAGAAAGCTCCCTTTAGATACCCCTGCAGGGTTTTTGGCATCACCGTGTTGAGAAACTTACAAACGGTTTTGCCGTTATTTTCAAGTAAAGTGGAATCTCCATATAACAAAGGCTAAGGGACTGGCAAAATTTGGTTGCTGTAACAATAGCCGTTAACGAAGTTTCGCAATGTCGAGGTTCTTTTTAATCTATTTTACTATACTGGGGTAAAGAAAATGGTTCCAATCAGTGAAGAGTGCGTCTGTAAAGTGTTTTTTAGACTTAACATAGTTAAAATTCCTATTTGCTACTACCTACTATAAACTCTGTGTGTAGTTCAGCCAAGCTTCCCAAAGGCAAACACCAGACTGAACAGTGCCGATACAGACAAACATTGCTGTAAAACATCTGTTCGCAAGCAAATTGCCGCTTAACGACGGCTAAATATTTCTAGATGACCGTTCCACTCATGCAGAATTTTCGAAGCTTTCCTAATAAATTCCCTATGATTTTCTGAGGTTTAATTTTCGCATCTAACTTCCCTGGTGTCATCGATATCTGGGTTATTAAGGATGAGGTCGCCTCAAACCTAACTTTCTTAATTGGACAGAATATTTTGGATAATAATGAAAACATTTGTCGGGAAGCCTTTATTGATTGTTACTCAGCAAAATTAGTAAATGCTCAACTCTCATCTTCTTTTCAAATTTCTTCTAACCCGCGTGGTAAAAATCATCTTCTCCTTCCTGTGAAAACTGCAGTTTCGACCAGTTCTTTAGGACAACCGTTGAATTCAATTCCCGCCAAGATTCTATCCATTAATGAAGGGTATGCACTACTCATTTATTTTTTTTAACTGAGCCATGCGAACTGAACTTATGTTTTTAAGATGTTGGTAAACTTTTCAATTCTTTGCCTCAAGACAAAAAAGGTCTGCGGTTTGAAAAATGAGATACGTACAGAGTAAGGGGTATTTCGTTGAATTGTTTGATTGGACGTTTATTAGAAAGAGCTTACACTTGTTATCAATACCTTAAGATTCGAGGACGAGGTCAACTACGATGACGAGATTTAACATAAGGTTTTTTCGCCTCTTCTAAAAAATGGACACCGCGGCAGGAAAGCTTTATTGTACTTTTTGTTTCACCAGAAAAGTAAGCAAGGTTATGTTTATTAAAGGAGGTTAAGCCCTCTCCCGATCGTAAAATGATAACTTGTTTCCACCACTACGACATTCTTGCGACAAAACTCGTAGTAGAATGACGACGGCTTTCTCGTTTTCCCGCCAAAATGACGCTGGTTGAGCCGTGTGCAGTACTTAGTATTACGGACCTTAAGCAACTACGACGACAACGGCAGTGAAAACTTGGCTAAAAAATGAATTTGCGTTCTTTCAAACTTAATCAAGTCTATTTGGACCCGCTCAATTTGTCAAATGCAGGAGACGTTTCCAGGAGTTGAATTCTTAAGGATTTTATTCGGGATCAAAAAGAGGAAGCAAAATTCGTCGTCGTATGTCCACGTCCTCCATGCATAAAACGTCAAATTAAGAGGTTTCACGTCGTAATCGTGCAGTGAAAGTAAAAAAGAATTGTACTAAAAAGCGTGGTGCACGTGCAGAGCTGTTGTTCTGATCATTAAACCTATTTTTTTTTTACGTTGTTGTCGTCGTCGTCGTCGTAGTTGCTTAAGCTCCCTCAGTATTGTAACAATCTCGTTCTCTTAGTCATCCTTGTCTTACCATCTAAAGGTCTCTAATTGTATGCAACTGAATCCAGGCTCTTATCTCATCCATAACCAGTTACAAAAATGTCGAGACACTCCGAAGGAAATCCGGCCCTGTTTACTTAAAATCGAAACAAGAACCAAGGTGTTCGATCTCCTTTTCTTCGCCCTACTTAGTGTCTGATAAATTGACTTCTAAGGGTGCGCGTTCCGTTGATCGTGTTCCGGAATAAAAAATTAAGCTATAAAAATCCATTGTATTGCGATAACGAAAAATCTCCTTGAAATAAATATTATTATTATTATCCAGTCAAAATATTTTTCTGTTTCTGATTGGCTAAAATCCCATGCACAATTCATTGCCCCCGCTGGGCGAAATCCCGAGGAGACATGCTTGTAGCTGCGCGTGTATGTAGAAAAGTACTTACAGTTGAAATATGCAGTCAGCCACTAAAGAAAAAATCTCGATTTGCTTGATCAGGGGCCAGATGGAGTCGTTGAGTAATAAAATGATGACATTCGTTTATTCACGCCCCCAAGCAAGAGATTTCTTAGGGTGACGTAAAACAGATTATCGCGCAGAATGGCTGTTGTTCTCGGGACATTGTACTTACAGTCGAGCTAGAAGCATAGCTGGAGCGTGAACTGAATCGCTCTTGTTGCGTGAACTGAATCGCTCCACGATTGGCATCGTGTCAATATGGATTGCCTTAAAACTATGCTTAAACATATCTTGGCATCTGGTGTTATATAAATCCTTGCAGTTTATCTGATTTAAATATCCTAGTAGTGCAAAGAGTTCTTAACGATCTTGAGCGTCCTTCTGTTAAGTTTCTCCAGCTTGTCTTTATTTCGAGCCGCACAGAAGAGCCAAACCGAACAATTTCTTAAGTTTGGTACCATGAAAGCCTTACAGAATTTAACGTCGCTCCATAAAAGTGCACGTGGATTATACGAACAAACGAACCGCCTATAAATGAAGTTGACAAGTGCGTGATTTATTTTCACTGATTAAAACAACTTAGCTTTTATGCTGTGCCATAACAATTCAGTTTTCCAAGAGTGTCGTATATATCCTTGGTTGTCTCTCCCTGCATCACCATGCACGCGCTGTATCACTGAAAGCTTTGTTTTGTCAGTGAGGAGACCGCTGTCCTCACGCCATTCATAGTCATTCGCATCACAGTTACAACCAAAACAAGGATTTGCGCATGAGTTGTTCATTCCGCATGCGCAGTTACCATTCAAACGCCTAGGCCGAGGTCTCGATTTCAACAGTGACTACATCCCAGAGTCTTATCGTTTCAACTGTGGCGACTTTCTTGGAGTTGCTATTGGAGAGGCTGTCTCAGCAATCTCGTCCCTAGGCTCTCTCTTCTCTTCATAGCCAATAACATCACGGCTTAACCTACAGACAATCAACACCGTCGCGGCTTAATTGACCAATAGGGCCAAAAGCCAGAGTTTACTACCATTAACAGACGCGATAGAACTTACTTTGACTCTGAAGATTGAAACGTCAGTCACTGTAAACAACAGTCCTATCTTCAGGACTACGTTCATCCGGACAACATCAACATACTTTTGATCATGATAAATATAATAATATCGATAGTGCCCAAAACTAAAAGCGCAATGGCGCCTTACAAACAGCATTAAATACGTAAGGGAAATAAACAAACAAAAAAACAGAAAACACAGAAAGCACCAAATACAATCACGGAAAAAATTTATTGTTAATATTTAAGTAGAAGTCCTTTGCTTAAAGAGGTGCGTTTTGAAAAAGAGATTTAAAAAAGGTCTATTGTACTAGCTTGTCTGATATTATCTAATTATTAAGAGAGGTACACATTATGGGGGAGAGACCCCTCTAATTCATATTACGTTCGATCACTTGAATGCTCCATAGAGGAGATTTTATTTTTACCTAACAGTTCTACATATGACGTTTACTTATCAGACACAAACTGGCTTTACGGAGCCACTTACGGCGATGTGCAACCTAATGGTTTGTCTCAAGCACTCATAAGATGTTCAACCGAGTAGCTCATAGCATCTGGGCTACCCAGCTAGCAAGCCATGATATATAGAAACAGAAACAACAAAACTATGATGGTTGTATACGTACTAGAATACGTGCGCAACGCGTCCTCATAGTACAAATCAGGTAGACCAGCTTATTCAGCCACCGCTATTCAAACTTGGAAATGTTAATTATATCGCTACTCAAAAGTCTTTATCCTTGTTTCCCCACTTAAACCAAAGTTAAACACGTTTCTAAACATCTACTTTTAATTCAAAATAAGTTCCTTATCAACACTGCTATTGTTTCTCGTCGACTGCAAGTTAGCCTAAAACGATACTGAAATAAAAAAGGAACATCAATAAACAATAAACAATAAAAACATGAAGTTAATACTGACTTGAAGTATATGCAGAAGTCAGCTTTTATCTCCTGTTACTGAGTTTTGTGTTATTAAACTTTTTAACCTTTAATGTGACTTAAGTGTCCCGGAGGAAGATACGTCCTTATAAGGGGCTAATGGGGATGTGACGCTGGATGGGGTTGCATTTTCACGACTGTTTTGACTATAATGGGATTGCATTTTCAATAAGGTTACTAGAATAGGGGCTGAGAAAGTTCTTCATTTTTACGGTTAGAAAACGTACCAGAATGTTTGTATTGTAGGTGAAAAGTAAAGAGTTCTTCATTCAATTTAAAAACTGGGTCAATTCATTTTAGGATGACCTATTTTCAAAAAGGATTGATAAGGATTGATACATAAATAGAGAGTAACTAAGTTGGGATCGCCAAAATTACGTTTGCCCAAAAGTGACTAAGATGGGGTCTATAATTGGCCACAGAATAGACTATACTACTCTGAGAGGCCAGCGGCACTTACTCAAAATTAACCCAAGTACCCCCCGGGTTAAGTGTAGGATGCGAGCTTCAATATATCTAAATACATTTTACTAGAAGTTAGTCTTCGTCTCTATAACACATGTACTTATAAATCTATAACTCAGTCAACCTGGCCATAAAAAGGCGAAAACTTGCGAAGTCTGTTGCTGGTGTTCTTTCTTATCATGTGTAACTTTAAAGCACAGAAAACTATAACCCTAGTTACTGGTATGTTAATAATCTTGTGTAAAGTGACAAGTTTTTCCTTGATGAAAGAAACCAGTTATCAAATATTAACTTCAACCCTTCTTTTCTTAACGAAGCTGGTTAATAAAAAGAAAAAAAATACAAGTTTTATGTACGATAAAGCACGTGCGCGGTGTAGCTAGGTTCAGACACAACTTCTCTTTAATTGGTTTAATTTCTTTTCACAGCGTCAAAGCTGTGATTTCCCTGCACTTTTCTAGTCTTTCCTTTTTTATTTGCATGCTTGGCCAAGAAAGTTAGCTAAGCAAAACACCGTTTTTCATAAAACAACCGGAACTGTCGGCTCTATCATTCGGTTCCGTAATGTGAATCATACATGTCGCAACACACACACGCAAAAATATTCTCCCTTAGCTATGTATAGTATGTGTGGCGCCAAAGAGAATAGTCTTGAATCCTTCTGCTCTGAAGTTATATTTTAAGCACTAGGGTCTCAAACAGAGTAAAGTTTTGTTTTCACTTGAGAACAGCGAATCAGTTAGGAAATAGGGTAGAAAAAAATCACATATTTTGGTCCCGGGGGGTACTCCTCTATATAGGCTATGCAGGTATGTGCCGCCCGATCGGGTAGGGTTTTTGCGCCGTTTTGGTCTGAAAACGGGTATGGTTTTTGAGGGAACTACGGGAGTGTATGAACGAATTATCGTTTCAATTCCAAATGAGTAAGAAAGAAAGAGAAATATGCGAATTTGAAATGGCTTGGAAGACTTTTTGTTTGCACTCTAATTTAAGTAATGATAACATAATTTCTGCCTAAAGGCCAGGTCTGAAAACGGGTGTGGATTTTAGAGATCTAGTCTGAAAACGGGTGTGGAAAATTACATTTTTTGTTCTGAAGTAGGGTCAGGATTTGGAGAACTGGGTCGCACACTTCCACCAGGAATTCCCAGGAGTACCCCCATTTGGGATATTAGTCTGAGATAGGATCAAGGTTTCGGGAAGCATGCCGAACTGTCAAGGAAAACCCCCTCCTAAAGAGTGCTCCGGATGGTCATCTAACATGTGCTTTGTTTGTCAAGAGTAGCTATTAAGAGTCCGAAAGCTTGTAAATTATTCTTGTAAAGGTTTTGTTGAAATGACCCTGAACAGCACTTGCTCTAGCCGTGCTCCTTACGACCACCATTATCACCAAAAAAGAGCTGTTTTACTGGAAGCTTTGTCTTGTCAGTGAGAAGACCGCTGTCTTCAAGCCATACGAGGTCATTAGCATCACAGTTACAGCCATATTCGGGGTTTGCACACGTGTTGTTCATCCCGCATGCGCACTTACCACTGCCAGGTGATGCTCCTCCCCAGTACGTCATGTTAGAATAATCACGTGACACCCACCATCCTTGTCCAGTTCTCAGTAACCTTGAACCATAACACTCATACTTGATAAACTGCTCGCAGTATGAGGAGACACTGGTAAGACTGGCCAATTGAGTCAGACTCGCTCCAGTGTAATTAATGTTGCGTGAGTAGCATCCTGCCCCTTCACATCCTTTCACATGTGTCCTGCTCTCACTGTCGTGACTGATAACTGTCACGCCAACTCCATTCTTGTCAGTCATGTCACAATATGCTGTGAATGGCACCAGGCCTCCCTCGCCATCTGGATCAATGTCGTAATTTCCACTTGATGCTGTAGGGTCGCCGTTCTTTAAGTCACTGCATGATAAGGCTGCGGACAGAAGGTTTTAAGTTATTCATTTTATTTATTATTCTTGTGGTTAATCACTATTTCAGTGACTTTCTCGTGCTTATAATTTGTATAAGATGCTAGTATATCCCGAAACACCTCTAGAAGGGCTTTTCTAACACCGCGCTACTTTGCGGGACATTTTCTTGACGAACGAAAAGCCAGAGAATACAAGTGCTTGGTGTTAAAAGGTTACTTACGTGACTTTTAATTACAATGAACATTTCACCGACGATAACTTCAATGGAAAATAACAAATTATTAGCAAAGGTACGGCGATAAAACCGCCAGAATTGTCAAAATTTAAGCCACAGACCGTGTGGTCGCCCCGCGATTGTGCAAATAAGTTTCAAACAAATTATGTGATGTACCCGATGAAGTTTAGAGAGCAGTATTTTATGATTTACTGTGTCAAAAGCCGTTGATAGGTCAAGAATTAAACCACATGTTATTTGACCTTTATCAGTAGCTAGCTTCAGATTGTCAGTAATTTCAAGAACAGCTTGTTCACTGGAATATCCTTTCCCAAATCCAAACTGATATTTGTACAAGATTTGGTGTTTATCTATGAAATCAACGAATATAATTGATTATAGACTACACGCTTGAGCACTTTACTGAATGGTGAGAGAGTTGCTAGGGTCTGTAGCATCACCACCCTTATAATTCCAGTTTCAATAGACTGGTTATAGATATATTTTAAAGGTATTGACAGTGGCTGGGCAGCTATTTTGATTAGTTTATTAGGAAAATATAAGGATGACTTATGATCCTTTAAACATTTAGATAGTGAACATACTTGGGTTTCAGTGACACAGGACATAACAAAGTTAGCTACTGGAGTCGATCTTATGAATTGGGTCGGACGTCCTTCACAATGTTCAATTCTTTTGGCCAGGTTTTGACCCACATTAGCTCACATTGACAAAATGCTTATTAAATTGGTCAGCGATCTCATCCTTATTAGTGTAGGCTCTATTGTTACGTTTAATTTTCGTGATCAGCGCGGCCATCCGCGCATCCATGTAATATCGATCTTCTGCACTATTTTACCTGGCCGGGCCTTCTCACAGTTTTCTCCTTTGAAGCCAAAAGTGCAAACACAGAGGTATTTCTTGCTCGTATATCCTGTGAAGCATGTTCCGTTGTTAAGACAAGGATTACTGACGCAGAGGTTCTAATGGAGAATGTATGTTTTTAAAATCACATTAAAAATTATGTACCGTGCTGTGATCATGGGAGATAGAAAAAGGGATTATTTAGATCTCTCGAACCTCTCAATATTTTATTTTTGTTCCAGTGAGGTTGAAACATTTGGGATTTTTCTCGAATTGTCGATTTAGGGAGCGAAGACATATATTTTCATATCATAATTGTTATAATAATAATAATAATATTAATAATAATAATAATAATAATAATAAAACTTTAATGGCTGTCACAATTACTGGTAGATTTAGAACCAGTAGTTTATATTTTGGGCCCAATGTAATGTTATCAGTATCAGTATCGTCATCATCCATTTTTCTAGTCGATATCGTCGTCATCATCATCAGCAGCAGCATCAGCAGCAACTCATCATTGGGAACATCACCCGCCTGTTTAAAACCTTCATTTTCTCTATCGAGAAATAGCGAGACATATACAATCGGCTGCCGTTGGTTTTTCTACGTATGTTTTAAACCTAATTGTCATTGGTACCTCTGTGACGCCTCTATAACTCCAGCCCTGTCTTGGTTTAAGGTGTTGTGGGTGCTGTATGTGATCCGAATCACTAAGCTCACACAAAACTTTGTCGTTCACGGGCGGACCAATGTTTATTGACACGCATCTACTTTCCATAACACATCTGTGATGACATGGCGTGTATATTCCAATAGTAAGATTTAAAAACACGTGATGTGCCAAATAATGGCCATCGTCCGGTGGAAGGAACTTAAGGCGACGACAACCATCTGCAAAGAAATTGCATCAGGGTCTTGTTAGAATGTTATAAGTAATAGACTCTAAAAGAAAACATCGGTGGAATAGCAGATACCGACTCGATGGGATACCAAGTGACTGGAGCAACTGTTATCACATTGTTATTTTACCAAGTCAAAAGTGCTAATTGTTAAAGTCATTGTGAATATCCCCCCAGTCTTTGACTGTCGATAGAGTGCCGCGAAGAACATGCTGATTTCAGAAAGGTTGGGGCTGCAAAGAGCATATCAAAACCTTGAGGAACTACATGGAGCATGTCATCTGAATGGCAGGGAGGATTGTATGTCAGGTTCATCGATTTCCACCGTTTGATAGCATGCACACAGAAAGCTTATGGATTATTCGCCGGATATATCGCATACTTAAGCACATTGTCCGAGTGATTAAGCAAATATTCTATGAAAAGAAGAAAGAAAAAGAAGAAATCCTCGCCGGCGAAGATTTTCCATCGAGACTCCTCTGGAGAACGCCGTTTAAAATTCATGATGCGATAGTGTGTGACATGTGTTACCATGTGAGGAAAATGAATTATTTTCCCCGTAAGGGACAATTTAACAAGTCAAGAAATTTCACAAGTAATTATTATTACACTTATTATTAAAGATGGCATGGGTTAGCTGCATATTTGCCTGCAGTTATTCACTATCGCACCCATTTCCTTTTGACCATAGTCTATACTTACACATGTAGAAGGGTCAAATAGGTTGAACACGGGACCTATGAAACATTGGCTACCTTTCCTTAACAACACCAACCCCATTTAAATCCCAGAAAATCCTTTTTAACGACAGAGCACTGGATTCAAATTTACTGCAACCAAAAGAAGATTAACTAGATCTCACCTTCCAATATTTATAGAGCCAGTGTTGAAACCCCCCCTCCCAAGCTACACAACTTATTCCAATTCTGTCCCCCCCCCTTCCATTCCTGACATTTTATGGGCCTTCCGCTTCCGAGCTTCGCGAGTTTCAACGATACACGTATTCCTAGTTTTTGATGAGTTGAAAGGGAGTGCATATTCCAAAAGTAAGATTCAAAACACGTTCTCTCCCAAATAATGACCATCGTGTGGTGTAACAAACTTTAGTCGTCGACAACCATCTACGAAACAATAATTAATATGTCAATACGACATTCTTTTGATACCCTATAGGTCCAGACTTGACTTTAAATTCCGCTTTGTTGTGTCTAGCATATCACAGTTCAATTTCGTTCCTACTGATAACTTGTTTCCGCAACTACGACATTCTTGCTAAAACTTGTAGTAGAATGACGACGGTTACCACAGCCCTTTGAAACTTGCGACTGCCGGCAATGTACAAGGCATCCAAGTTTAGTCTCTAAATAATTTACATTCATCTCTAATACTCGATCCTTCTACTTATAAACAAAATGATAACATTTTGCAATAAAAGTCATTGTTGGATCCAAAAACATATGCTGATAGCGAAAAAAAAAATTTTTTCACCCGAATTCGTAGCAGCGATCAAAACAGAACGTCCATAAATAAAGTGACTGAATTTCTTCCAGCCTTTCTTTTCGCGACTGCTTTTAAAGAGGCCTACATAGAAAAAAACGAAAAGAAAAAACACCGCGGTGCATATGATCTTTCACTTGTTAAATCTGAACCGCTCAAATATTCTAGGGTTTTTATTACAGATGTACTTTATATGTAATATATCAAACATGAGACGCAGTGTTTCATCACCAGATGAAACACCGAGAAGAGAGTTGAAAATACGACGCGCAGCGGAGTATTTTTGACGAACTTCGAGGTGTTTCATCTGGTGATGAAACACTGTGTCGAATGTTTGATATTTCTTCTCAAACAAAATCATTTTTGAAGGAGAAATTAAGGATGCAAATACTGAGCAGTTTTTCATCCGATTTCCAAACACTCATTAAACATTAATTTTCTTTGTATTTTCTTTATGAATTATTAATGAGTTTGAGAAATTAAAATTAAAATTTACCCAGATCGAGCGACAAGTACTCACCTTTGATTTTCTACCGAGATCAGGTCATTTAAAACCTGGTTGATAAGACTGGTAAAAACTGGCTTTAAAACTGTAGAAACAAATCTACCTTTTAAGGTAGATTTGATTGACTTCGACAAATTTAAAAATTTGTCGAAGTAAATCAATAAACGCGATATTTGGGGTTTATCAAATGCATAACCAACTTCCTGCTACACCAGATAAATCTCTCCACCCTGTTAATTAACTGTTACATTCTGTTTGAGGACGAAAATATAATATTATCCGGGCGCGTTTTCATGTAAACGTTTTTTGACAGGAATAGGGTGTAATTTGACAAGAATAAGGATCATCGTTATAGCTTCCTTTAGTTCATTTTTCCTTTCGACTACCTACTATTACTACCTTGATGTGCAATCGCGATGTAGTTCAGCAGAGTACCCCAAACCAAAAATGCCAAAAGGAGAGTTAGCACAGACAAACGACAGGCTGACATACTGAAGGCCAAGAAAAAACATTCCCGAGTTTATCAGATTTTGCAGGTCTTGGCATGGATGTCACCGTTCGTCAGACTCCCTGAGCGATCCCGCATAAAACTGAACGCCGACTGGGAAGAAAGAAAGTCAGGACCCTAAATTTATTGAGAATAAACAGGATAGGTCCCTATCCTCGTTTAGTATTAATCTGATGTTACTTTTCACAATGAAGGAATATTAATCTTTGAGTGACGTCATGCTGTGGTGAGGGTTATTGGCTGTTTTATTGTCTTATAAGGACCAATCAGTAAAGAGTGGGTGATAGCCGACACAGACAAACGTAGCCCACCATACTGGGGAGCGCTCCCTTAATTAGATTTTGCAGGGCTTGGTAGATACTGTTCATCAAACTCGTTCGGTCGTATTTAACAGAATGGTATGGGGTCAGCTCAGGGGAGAATAAGCACTGAGGATAGGATCCTAACCCCTTTTGGTATAAGTTTGATGTTTTTTCAATGAAATATTAATAACTGATTGACGTCATGCTGTGGCGAAGGGTATTTCGGCTGCAGCTGAATGAGGAAGAACTGCTGCTGTTTTGTTGACTTTAGGACCAATTTAAGACAATAGTGGAAGAGTCTGGTGTTCAAGCAAAGTCGGCAATTAGAAAAACACCGAAAACGATAATAATTTAGAAAGATAGACACAGTTCATCAAACTCTTTCGGTCATATTTAACAGAATGGTATGGAGTACACTCAGTAGAGAATAAGCACTGATGATAGGATCCTAACCCCTTTTGGTATAAGTTTGATGTTTTTTCAATGAAGAAATATTAATAACTGATTGACGTCAAGCTGTGGCGAAGGGTATTTCGGCTGCAGCTGAATGAGGAAGAACTGCTGCTGTTTTGTTGACTTTAGGACCAATTTAAGACAATTGTGGATGGGTCTGGTGTTCAAGCGAAGTCGGCAATTAGAAAAACAAAGAAAACGATAATAATTTAGAAAGATAGACACAGTTCATCAAACTCTTTCGGTCATATTTAACAGAATGGTATGGAGTACACTCAGTAGAGAATAAGCACTGAGGATAACGATAATAATTCAGAGAGTCTATTGAGGAGTCTTCGATATTTGGGCTGTAAAAGATGAGGTCGTCTCAAAACCTACCTTTCTTAATTAAACAGTATATTTTGGATTAATAATTAAAATGAAAAAATTTGTTTTGAAACCTTTATTAATTGTTGCTCAGCATAATTCGTAAATGCTTAACACTCATCTTTTTTTTTTTAATTTCTTCTAACCTGCATGGTAAACATCATCTTCTTCTTCCTGTGAAAACTCCAGTTTCGACCAGTTCTGTGAGACAACCGATGAATTTCCCGCCACGATTCTATCCATATGCAATGAAAAGTGTGCACTACTCAATTTTTAATTGAACCATGCTAACCTGCGAGCTTATGTTTTTATGATGTTGGTAAAGTTTTCATTTCTCAGCCTCAAGGCAGAGAAGGTCTGCAGTTTGAAAAATGAGACATAGAGTAAAGGGTATTTCGTTTAATTGTTTGATTAGACGTTTATTAGAAAGAGGTTACACTTGTTATAAATACGGTAACGTTAAGATTCGAGGACGAGGTCAACTACAATGACGAGATTTAACATAAGGTTTTGTCGCCTCTTCTAAAAAATGGTACCCTGAGTGCCAGAGACTTTTCTAGCGCGGTTTCCGGTTTGTGTCAAGTCTTAATAGTGACCCGCGGCTTCGGCCTACGGCCGAAGATGTGTCGGCCTTCCGGCAACACCGAAAATTCCCGCGGCACGCGAGAAAAACCCCTGGTACCCAGGGTAAAAAAAATGGACACCCCGGCAGGAAAGCTTTATTGTACTTTTTGTTTCACCAGAAAAGTAAGCAAGGTTATGTTTATTAACCCTTTAAGCCCCAAGAGTGACCAACATCAAATTTCTCCTTACGATATCAGTACATAATCAGAAGAAAAGGTTATGAGAATTATTAAAATGATCACCTAAGGGAAAATGCTTTGATCTTTTATAAAATTCTCTCAACTAATTCTTTATGGAAATGTATAGAGACCAGTTTGGAGAATTTGTACGTGGATATTGGGGCTTAAAGGGTTAAAGGAGGTTAAGCCCTCTCCCGATCGCAAAATGATAATAGACGTCCAACTTTTGATAACTTGTTTCCACCACTGCGACATTCTTGCGACAAAACTCGTAGTAGAATGACGACGGCTTCCTCGTTTTCCCGCCAAAATGACGCTGGTTCAGCCGTGTGCAGTACTTAGTATTAGGGACGTTAAGCAACTACGACGACAACGGCAGTGAAAACTTGGCTAAAAAATGAATTTGCGTTCTTTCAAACTTAATCAAGTCTATTTGGACCCGCTCAATTTGTCAAATGCAGGCGACGTTTCCTGGAGTTGAATTCTTAAGGATTTTATTCAGGATCAAAAAGAGCATGGAAAATTCATCGTCGTATGTCCACGTCTTCCATAAAACGTCAAATTAAGAGGTTTCACGTCGTAATCGTGCAGTGGAAGTCAAAACAATTGTACTAAAAAGCGTGATGCACGTGCAGAGCTGTCGGTTTTGATCATTAAACCTATTTTTTTTTGACGTTGTTGTCGTGGTCGTCGTCGTAGTTGCTTAAGCTCCCTCAGTATTGTAACAATCTCGTTCTCTTAGTCATCCTTGTCTTAGCATCTAAAGGTCTCTAATAGTATGCAACTGAATCCAGACCCTTATTTTATCCATAACCAGTTACAAAAATGTCGAGACACTCCGACGGAAATCCGGCAAAGTTTACTTAAAATCGAAACAAGAACCAAGGTGTTCGATCTCCTTTTCTTCGCCCTATTTATTGAGCTATAAAAGCTATAAAAATCCATTGTATTGCAATAACGAAAAATCTCCTTGAAATAAATACTATTATTATTATCCAGTCAAAATATTTTTCCGTTTCCGATTGGCTAAATCCCATGCACAATTCATTGCCCCCCTCCTGGGCGAAATCCCGAGGAGACATGTATATGTAGAAAAGTACTTACAGTTGAAATATGCAGTCAGCAACTAAAGAAAAAATCTCGATTTGCTTGATCGGGGGCCACATGGAGTCGTTGAGTAATAAAATGATGACATTTCATTTGTTCACGCGCCCAAGCAAGAGATTTCTTAGGATCACGTAAAACAGATTATGGCGCAGAATGGCTGTTGTTCTCGGGACATTGTACTTACAGTCGAGTTAGAAGCATAGGTGGAGCGTGAACTGAATCGCTCTCATTGGTCGAAGTCTGCGCGGCCTTTCCTTTGTAGGGATATTACTGCCTTGCAAAAAAGCAAAGGCCATGCGAGCTTTTGTTTATTCCTTTATTTCCAAATATCTCACCTTTAGCAGCGCGTCCTTATGAGCGTGACCACGCAAATGTAGAAGTCTTTAAAGGCCAGGAAATATGTTTTCCCATTAACTGCAACAGGCAGCATGTCGTTTAAACCGGTAGACGATCGTTTGTTGTATTCATCATTTGATACATTCCACCTAGACATTTTGGCATCGTGTCAGTATGGACTGCCTTAAAACTATGCTTGAACATATCTTGGCATCTGGTGCTATATAAATCCGTACAGTTTATCTCATTTAAATATCCTTGTAGTGCAAAGCGTTCTCGTTAGCAACGATCTTGAGCGCCCTTCTGTTAAGTTTCTCCAGCTTGTCCTTATTTCGAGCCCCACAGAAGTGCCAAACCGCCAAACAATTTCTAAAGTTTAAATTTGGTACCATGAAAGCATTATAGAATTTAACGTCCATAAAAGTGAATTAAACAAACAAACCGCTTATTAATGAAGTTGACAACTACGTGATTTATTTTCACTGATTCAAACAACTTAGCTTTCATGCTGTGTCTTAATAATTCAGTTTTCCAAGAGCCTGATATCCTTGGTTGTCTTTCCCTGCATCACCATGCCCGAGCTGTGTCACTGGAAGCTTTGTTTTGTCAGTGAGGAGACCGCTGTCCTCACGCCATTCATAGTCATTCGCATCACAGTTACAACCAAAACAAGGATTTGCGCATGAGTTGTTCATTCAGCATGCGCACTTACCATTAAGAGATGCTCAGTCATCTGCGCCTAAGCCGAGGTTTCGATTTCAACAGTGACCTCGTCCCATAGTCTTATCGTTTCAAATGTGGCGGCTATTGGAGTTACTATTGGAGAGGCTGTCTCAGCAATCTCGTCCGTAGGCTCTCTCTTCTCTTCATAGCCAATAACATCACGGCTTAACTGACAGACAACTAATACCGTCGCGGCTTAATTGACCAACAGGGTCAAAAGCCAGAGTTTACTACCATTAACTGACGCGATAGAACTTACTTTGACTCTGAAGATGACTACGGCATTGAAACGTCAGTCACTGTAAACAACAGTCCTATATCTTCAGGACTACGTTCATCCGGACTATCGTGATCACATACTTTTGACCATGATAAATATAATAATATTGATGGTGTCAAAAACCAAAAGCTCAATGGCGCCTTAGAAACAGAATTAAATACATAAGGGAAATAAAGAAACAAACAAACAAACAAACAAAAAACAGAAAGCACAAAATACAATCACGGAAAAACTTTATTGTTAATATTTAAGTAGAAGTACTTTGCTTAAAGAGGTGCGTTTTGAAAAAGAGATTTAAAAAAGGTCTAGTGTACTAGCTTGTCTGATATTATCTAATTAAGAGAGGTCCACATTATGGGGGAGAGACCCCTCGAATTCATATTACGTTCGATCACTTGAATGCTCCCTATAGAGGAGATTTTATTTTTACCTAATAGTTCTACATATGACACAAACTGGTTTTGCGGAGCCACTTACGGCGATGAGCAACCTGATGGTTTGTATCAAGCACTCATAAGATGTTCAACCGAGTAGGTCATAGCATTTGGGCTACCCAGCTAGCAAGCCATGATATATAGAAACGGAAACAACAAAACTATGATGGTTTTAGTATACGTACTAGAATACTTGCGCAACGCGTCCTGATAGTAAAAATCAGGCAGATCAGCTTATTCGGCCACTGCTATTCAAATTCGGAAATGTTAATCATATGGCTACTCAAAAGTCTTTATCCTGCTTGTTTACCCTTTTAAACATCTACTTTTAATTCAAAATAAGTTCCTTATCAACACTGCTATTGATTTTCGTCGACTGCAAGTTAGCCTAAAACGATACTAATATAAAAAAAAGAACATCAATAAACAATAAAAACATGAAGTCAATACTGACTTGAACTATATGCCGAAGTCAGCTTTTATCTCCTGTTACTGAGTTTTGTGTTATTAAACTTTTTTATAACCTTTAATGTGACTTAAGTGTCCCGGAGGAGGATACGTCCTTATAAGGGGCTAATGGGGTTGTGCCGCTGGATGGGGTTGCATTTTCACGTCTGGATTGACCATAATGGGATTGCATTTTCAATAAGGTTACTAGAATGGGGGCTGAGAAAGTTCTTCATATTTACGGTTAGAAAACGTACCAGAATGTTTGTATTGTAGTTGAAAAGTAAAGAGTTCTTCATTCAATTTAAAAACTGGGTCAATTCATTTTAGGATGACCTATTTTCAAAAAGGATTGATAAGGATTGATACATAAATAGAGAGTGACTAAGTTGGGATCGCGAAAATTACGTTTGCCCAAAAGTGACTAAGATGAGATCTATAATCAGGCCACAGAATAGACTATAATTGGGTAGGGGCTCTGAGAGGCCAGCGGTACATACTGAAAATTAACCAAAGTATCCCCCGGGTTAAGTGTACGATGCGCGCTTCAATATATTTAAATACATTTTACTTGAAGTTAGTCTGCGTCTCTATAACACATGTACTTATAAGTCTATAACTCAGTCAACCTGGCCTTAAAAAGGCGAAAACATGCGAAGACTGGTACTGGTATTCTTTCTTATCATATGTAAATTTAAAGCACAGAAGACTATAACCTTCAGGGCGGAAAAACGTTCTGCGCAAGCTTCTGCGCATCTCTTATCGCAGGCTCAAGGCGGGCTTTTCTGTGCGTTGACAGCGTTGTGTTGACTGTGTTTGTTTGTTGCTGGAGTTCTGAGTGAAGTGCACGAGGTGCGAACGTTTGCTCCCTGTAAAGCATTTTTATTTGCCATGTTTGCTTTTTTTCGTCGCTTGAAAATTACTTTGGATTCAGAACAACCGATGTTAAAGGAAAAACAGATCATTCCGTCAGTCTGAGGTGGAATAAAAGGTTTTGAACATTTTTAAAGAGGCAAGTATTTTTTCTGATTGTGCATCCGATTAATTTATGAGTTGATTTCGCCGGGTTGAATTAAAACCCGCTTCTATTCTGTTATTAGTAGTTACGGTTACTTTTTTTACATGCCCAGATTTATTACCTTTGCAGAACCAGCTTTATCTTTGTCTTCAGTCAAAGAACCATTTTGTCGTTATAACGCATCAGAGTGAACAAACTGGTGCGCTTATTAAACTTTCTCGGAAATAGAAGGCCAGCAAGCTTACTCAGGATCATTTTTCTGTTGCTCAAGTAATAGTAGTCAGAGTTTTTTTTCATTTTTCATTACATAGTTTTGTTTTTCAGTGCACTGTGAAAGTTTCTGTTCTTTATAAGAATAACTTACTGTACGCAAATTGTCCTTTTCACTCACTGTAAAGTAGAGAACGACAACTGCCGGCAGTGACTTCAAAACAATTGACTCTTTTCCCGTAAAAAAATTGCTGCAGCTGGATTTGACTGAGGCGAGCAAAACAAACCCTTATGTGCAATTTTCTGCATTTAGTTTAATTTGCTTAAACGAAGACCCTCGCATGGACCTGTTAAGCTTAAAATAGCTAAATGGTGAATCATGGCTTGGCTTGCCAAGTTACATCTTTTGCTTTTAAGATCTTCAGGTAGGTTGTTTTCGTACAGAAAATTCATTTCTTCATTGTCAGCAAAAAGTTTTCGAAATAATATAACTTTAATTAACTTTGTTTGAAGGAAATCCTACTTACGCGTAGGTTTTTGACAGATGTTTATATGCGTGTTCAACTTGACAACACGAAGCAAAATTTATATATCTGCGCGAAACGAGCAAGTTTAAAAAACTATAGTTGCTTTGAAACCGATTTTTGGGAAGATTTTACCAGATAAAGATTGACCCTTTTTCTGCCCACATATCAACGCAATAACTTCTACATTGAGGATTTTGTTTATATTTTAGTGATCTGCGAAACTACGAGTGTCCGATCGAGCGAGGGTTTTAAAATATCAGCTCGAGTGCGACAAAGTTCAGTGACTTCAAACACATTGTGGGCAAGCGTTAATTTTTTTGGGCAAATCACTGTCCAAAGATATGTTGTTTTTGTGTCCACAGTGGAGCTCCGGACCTTATATATCCAGGAACTTCCTTATATGAACACATTTTGTGAATGCATCTTGAAAAAAATCGGACCTACGCATGCACATTTCCAGTACAACGCAAGGAAATTAATGTCGTTAAAGTCCGTTTTACTATCAGGTATTCTTCGTGAAAATTAAGTAACGACAAGGTTATAACCACAGCTTGCACCTTTTGAAGGCAAATTGGCTGTTCTTTCCAGGTTATGAGTGGAAACATTTTATTTTTAGGCAATAAAATATTTGAAATCCCGCCATTTTTTCAAACCCGGCCAGGGGATCTGGGCAAAAACGTTCACGCATGCTCATTACGTTTTTCCGCCCTGAAACCATAACCCTAGTTACTGGTATGTTAATAATCTTATGTGAAGTGACAAGTCTTTCCTTGATGAAAGAAACCAGTTATCAAATATTAACTTCAACCCTTCTTTTCTTAACGAAGCTGGTTAATAAAAAGAAAAAAAAAATAGAAGTTTTATGTACGATAAAGCACACGCGCGGTGTAGCTAGGTTCAGACACAACTTCTCTTTAATCGGTTTAATTTCTTTTCACATCGTCAAAGCTGTGAATTCCCTGTATTTTTCTTGTCTTTCCTTTTTATTTGCGTGCTTGGCCAAGAAAGTTAGCTAAGCAAAACAACGTTTTTTATAAAACAACCGGAACCGTCGGCTCTATCTTTCGGTTCCGTAATGTGAATCATACATGTCGCTACACACACGCAAAAATATTCTCCCTTAGCTATGTATAGTATGTGCAGGCCAAAGAGAATGGTTTTGGATCCTTCTGCTCTGAAATTGTATTTTAAGCGCTAGGGTCTCAAACAGAGTGAGGTTTTGTTTTCACTTGAGAACAGCGAATCAGTTAGGAAATGGGGTAGGAAAAAATCACATATTTTGGTCCCGGGGGGTACTCCCTTATACAAGCTTTGTAGGTATGTACCGCCCCATCGGATAGGGTTTTTGCGCAGTTTTGGTCTGAAAACCGGTATACAGTTTGCCCATTTTGGTCTGGAATTCAGGGCGGAAAAACGTTCTGCGCAAGCTTCTGCGCATCCCTTATCGCAGGCTCAAGGCGGGCTTTTGTGTGTGTTGACTGTGTTTGTTTGTTGCTGGAGTTCTGAATGAAATGCACGAGGTGCGAACGTTTGCTCCCTGTAAAGCATTTTTATTTGACATGTTTGCTTTTTTTTCGTCGCTTGAAAATTACTTTGGATTCAGGACAACCAATGTTAAAGGAAAAACGGATCATTCCGTCAGTCTGATGCGGAATAAAAGGTTTTGAACATTTCTTAAGAGGCGAGTATTTTTCTGATTGTGCATCCGTTTAATTTATGAGTCAGATTTCGCCGGGTTGAATTAAAACCCGCTTGTATTCTGTTATTAGTAGTTACGGTTACTTTTTTAACATGCCCAGATTTATTACCATTGCAGAACCAGCTTTATCTTTGTCTTCAGTCAAAGAACCATATTGCTGTTATAACGCATCAGAGTGAACAAACTTGTGCGCTTATTAAACTTCCTCGGAAATAGAAGGCCAGCAAGCTTACTCAAGATCATGTTTCTGTTGCTCAAGTAACTATAGTCAGAGTCTTTTTCATTTTTCATTACATGGCGTTGTTTTCCAGTGCACTGGTTTCTGTTCTTTATAAGAATAACTTTCTGTACGCAAAATGTCTTTTTCACTCGCTGTGAAGTAGAGAACGACAACTGCCGGCAGTGACTTCAAAACAATTGACTCTTTTCCCGTAAACAATTGCTGCAGTTTGATTTGACTGAGGCGAACAAAACAAACCCTTCAGTGTGCTATTTTCTGTATTTTCTCATGATCGGCTGAGTTTAATTTTCTTAAACGAAGACCCTCGCATGGACCAGTTAACCTTATCGAAAATAGCTAAATGGTGAATCATGGCTTGGCTGCCAAGTTGCAACTGAACCAACTGATCTTTTGCTTTTAAGATCTTTAAGCAGGTTGTTTTCGCACAGAAAATTCATTTCTTCATTGTCAGCAAGAAGTTTTAGAAATAATGTAACGTTTACTTTGTTTGAAGGAAATCCTATTTACGCATAGGTTTTGACGGATGTTATGCGTGTTCAACTTGACAACACAAAGCAAAATTTATATATCTGCGCGAAACGAGCAAGTTTAAAAACAATAGTTGCTTTGAAACCGATTTTTGGGAAGATTTTACTAGATAAAGAATGACCATTTTTCTGCCCACATATCAACGCAATAACTTCTACATTGAGGATTTTGCTTATATTTTAGTGATCTGCGGAACAACGAGTGTCCGATCAAGCGAGGGTTTTAAAATATCAGTTCGAGTGCGACAAAGTTCAGTGACTTCAAACACATTGTGGGCAAGCGTTAATTTTTTTGGGCAAATCACCGTGGAAAGATATGTTGTTTTTGAGTCCACAGTGGAGCTCCGGACCTTATATATCCAGGAACTTCCTTATATGAACACATTTTGTGAATGCATCTTGAAAAAAATCGGACCTACGCATGCACATTTCCAGTACAACGCAAGGAAATTAATGTCGTTAAAGTCCGTTTTACTATAAGGTTTTCTTCGAGAAAATTAAGTAACGACAAGGTTATAACCACAGCTTGCAACTTTTAAAGACAAATTGCCTGTTCTTTCCAGGCTATGAGTGGAAACATTTTGTTTTTAGGCAATAAAATATTTGAAATCCCGCCATTTTTTCAAACCCGGCCAAGGGATCTGGGCAAAAAAGTTCACGCATGCTCAATACGTTTTTCCGCCCTGAAGGTCTGGAATTGGTTTTTGAGGGTTAGTTTTTGAGGGAACTACGGGAGTGTTAGAACGTATTTATCGTTTCAATTCCAGATGAGTAAGAAAGAAAGAGAAATATGCGAATCTGAAATGGCTTGGAAGATTTTTTTTGTTTGCACTCTAATCTAGGTAACGATAACATAATTTCTGCCTAAAGGCCAGGTCTGAAAACGGTTATGGATTTTAGAGATCTAGTCTGAAAACAGGTGTGGAAAATTACATTTTTTTGGTCTGAAATAGGGTCAGGATTTGGAGAACCGGGCGGCACACCCCCACCAAGAATTTGCAGGAGTACCCCCCACCCCTCCCCTCTGGGATTTTGGGATTTTGGTCTGAGGTAGGATCAGGGTTTCAGGAAGCATGCCGAACTGTCAAGGAGCACCCCCTTCTAGAGAGTGCTCCAGACGGTGATCTAACATGTGCTTTGTTTGTCAAGAGTAGCTATTAAGAGACGGAAAGCTTGTAAATTATTCTTGTAAAGGTTTTGTTGAAATGACCCTGAACAGCACTTGCCTGTATTTTACAGGCTTGTTTTGACATTCCACATCACACAAAATAAAAATTAATACTGGTAATAACAATTTTTTTGTTTGTGATATACCCAAGTGATTATGCTGTACCATAACACTTGAATTTTCCCAGGGTGTGGTAGCCTTGCTCATCAGGCTTACCATTATCACCAAAGAAGAGCTGTTTTACTGGAAGCTTTGTCTTGTCAGTGAGTAGACCGCTGTCTTCACGCCATACCTTGTCATTAGCATCACAGTTACAGCCATATATGGGATTTGCACACGTGTTGTTCATCCCGCATGCGCACTTACCACTGCCAGGTGATGCTCCTCCCCAGTACGTCATGTTAGAATAATCACGTGACACCCACCATCCTTTTCCATTTCTCAGTAACTTTGAACTATAACACTCATACTTGATAAACTGCTCGCAGTGTGAGGAGACACTGGTAAGACTGGCCAATTGAGACAGACTCGCTCCAGTGTAATGAATGTTGCGTGAGTAGCATCCTGACCTTTCACATCCTTTCACATGTGTCCTGCCCTCACTGTCGTGACTGATAACTGTCACGCCAACTCCATTCTTGTCAGACATGTCACAATATACTATGAATGGCACCAGGCCTTCCTCGCCATCTGGATCAATGTCGTAATTTCCACTTGATACTGTAGGGTCGCCGTTCTTTAAGTCACTGCATGATAAGGCTGCGGAGAGAAGGTTCTAAGTTATTCACTTTTTTTCATTATTCTTGTGGTAATCACTATTTCAGTGCCTTTCTCGTGCTTATAATTTGTATAAGATGCTAGTACATCCCGAGACACCTCTAGAAGGGCTTTTCTAACACCACGCTAGTTTGAGGGACATTTTCTTGAACAAAGAAAAGAATACAAGTGCTTGGTGTTAAAAGGTTACTTACGTAACATTTAATTACAATGGACATTTCCCCGACAAAAACTTCAACAGAAATAACAAATTTTTAGCAAAGGTAGGGCGATAAAACTGCCAGAATTGCCAAAATTTAAGCCGCAGACCGTGTGGTCGTCCAACGATTGGGCAAATAAGTTTCAAACCAATTATGTGGTGTACCCTGAACTCCATATAGATGAAGTTTAGAGAGCAGTATTTTATGATTTACGGTGTCAAAAGCCTTTGTTAGGTCAAGAATTAAACCATATGTTATTTGACCTTTATCAGTAGCTAGCTTCAGATTGTCAGTAATTTCAAGAATAGCTTGTTCAGTGGAATATCCTTTCCTAAATCCAAACTGATATTTGTACAAGATTTGGTGTTTATCTATGAAATCAACGAATATAATTGATTACAGACTACACGCTCGAGCACTTTACTGAATGGTGAGAGAGTTGCTAGGGTCTGTAGCATCACCACCCTTATACACTGGGGAATTTGTGAGACTTTTAAAGTATCAGGAACAATTCCAGTTTCAATAGACTGGTTATAGATATATTTTAAAGGTATTGACAGTGGCTGGGCAGCTATTTTGATTAATTTATTAGGAATGCCTAAGGATGACTTATGATCATTTAAACATTTAAATAGAGAACATACTTCAATGGGTTTCAGTAACACAGGACATAACAAAGCTAGCTACTGGAGTCGATCTTATGAATTGGGTCGGACGTCCTTCACAATTTTCAATTCTTTTGGCCAGGTTTTGACCCACATTGGCAAAAATAATACTTATTAAATTGGTCAGCGATCTCAGCCTTATTAGTGTAGGCTCTATTGTTACGTTTAATTTTCGAGATCAGCGCGACTATCCGCGCGGCCATGTAATATCGATCTTCTACACTATTTTACCTGGCCGGGCCTTCTCACAGTTTTCTCCTTTGAAGCCAAAAGTGCAAACACAGAGGTATTTCTTGCTCGTATATCCTGTGAAGCATGTTCCGTTGTTAAGACAAGGATTACTGACGCAGGGGTTCTAATGGAGAATGTATATTTTTAAAATCACATTCAAAATTATGTACCGTGCTGTGATCATAGGAGATAGAAAAAGGTATTATTTAGGTCTCTCGAACCTTTCAATATTTTATTTTTCTTCCAGTGAGGTTGAAACATTTGGGATTTTTCTGGAATTGTCGATTTATGGGAGCGAAGACATATATTTTCATATCATAATTGTTATAATAATAATAATAATAATAATAATAATAATAATAATAATAATAATAATAATAATAATAATAATAAAAACTTTAATGGCTGTCACAATTACTGGTAGAGTTAGAACCAGTAGTTTATATTGTGGGCCCAATGTAATGTTATCAGTATCAATATCGTCATCATCCATTTTTCTAGTCGATATCGTCATCAGCATCATCATTATCATCAGCATCAGCAGCAACTCATCATAGGGAACATTACCCGCTTATTGAAAACCGTTATTTTCTTTATCGAGAAATAGCGAGACATACAATCGGCTGTCGTTGGTTTATCTACGTATGTTTTAAACCTAATTGTCATTGGTACCTCTGTGATGCCCCTATAACTCCAGCCTTGTCTTGGTTTAAGATGTTGTGGGTGCTGTATGTGATCCGAATCACTAAGTTCACACACAAATTTGTCGTTCACGGGCGGACCAATGTTTATTGACACGCATCTGCTTTCCATAACACATCTGTGATGACAAGGCGTGTATATTCCAATAGTAAGATTTAAAAACACGTGATCTGCCAAATAATGGCCATCGTCCGGTGGAAGGAACTTGAGGCGACGACAACCATCTGCAAAGAAATTGCATCAGGGTCTTGTTAGAATGTTATAAGTAATAGACTCTTAAAGAAAACCTCGGTGGAATAGCTGATACCGACTCGATGGGATACCAAGTGATTGGAGCAACTGCTATCACATTGCTATTTTACCAAGTCAAAAGTGCTAATCGTTTTGCAGGGATTTCATATAAGGCGAAATCCCGAGGAGGCACTCTAGTAACTCGCGCGTATATTAAGGAAAGTACTTACAGTTGAAATATACAGGGCGCTTTCCATTTAGGAAAAAAACCCGGAAATTTCGGTGGGAGCAAAAGTGGAATTTCCGATTGGTAAAAAGTTGTTCCATTTGGTCGTAAACCCCGGTACGTCGCGGTGCCCGACCGTTGACCTGGAACTGGTACAAACTACGAGAAACGTAAATGGAACACGACATTCCGTTCGGAAATTTCAACCGGGAAAACGGGCTCACCTTTTTAGATCTTCCACTTTTTCTGGGAATTTTCCAGTGGGACGAACCGACGAAAAGTGTTCCATTTACCGCCGAACCGGAAATTCCGGAAATTTTGACTAAATGGAAAGCGCCCACAGTCATACAGTCAATATAGAAAAAATCTCGATTTTCTTGAACAGGGGCCGCGAAGAATCGGTAGGTAATGATGACGTTTCTATTGTTTGCGCCCGCAAGTACGAAATGGTTAGGACGACGTAAAGACAGAACATCCCCAAGGGACCGCTTAGGTAGATTTTGTGACATTTATTGTGCAGTCATACTTCGACACTCTTTTGCGTCACGTGTTATCAGCGACATCCTGTGGAGCAGTTGTTTCAGTGAAAGTTATGGACTAAAATTTTAACGACACTCGTTAAGCGCAGAAGAAGTTATAAGGTGCGTATAACTGTGTATATGTAAACACTTGGAGAGTTTGCCAGACACGAGTTCAAAAATCTTTCATTCGAAACCTTGCCAGACACCACCACCAAACAAGCAAGACGAGTGAACAACGGCTAGCTTATCACTAGCAGAACGATGGACGATTACAGAAATTCGCCGACAATCAAATTCTGTGCTGACTTATTCCCTGCTCACAGACGTCCTTCCGCTATAAAGTTTAAAATAAGACGAGAATGGGCGAGTGTGAATTGATCAAACGTCCTTTTAATTTCTAAGGCTTCCTTTCCGGCAAATAAAATGAGCTGAATGTAAAAAGTGAAAGAGAAATAGCGAAAAATTCAACTTTTAACTAAACCTATTCTTATGGTTTAGAATTATAACTATTCTCGAAAGTGAGAATATTTCGATCAAAGCTGTGTAAATCGAGCTGAAACTGTGCATGGAACCTTGCGTTTCCTTTATTTATCTCACCTATTGTATGGAATATGTGTGAAAATTCTTCCTTATGAATCGGTATATTTCAAAGGGCTACATCACGAGCAAGAATGCTACTGACCGACAATATACAGAGCGGGGGCAGCTGTAGTGTGAATTATTACTAGTTGTAAAAGGTCATGGTAAATATCCCCCGAGTCTTTGACTGTCGATAGAGTGCTGCGAAGAACATGCTGATTTCAGAAAGGTCGGGGCTGCAAAGACCATATCTAAACCTTGGGGAACTACATGGAGTGTCATTTGAATGGCAGGGAGGATTGTATGTCAAGTTCATCGATTTCCAGCGTTTGATAGCGTGCACACAGAAAGCTTATGGAGTATTCTCCGGATATATCGTATACTTAAGCACATTGTCCGAGTGATAAAGCAAATATTCTATACTGACTTTTGTTGCTCGGCTAGATGCTCTGATCTGAGCATAGTTATTAGAGGAGACTGGTTATGAAAAGCGGCAAACATCAATGATAAAAACAAGAGTGCCGCAGTTCATGTTCAAAGCACCGTGAAAGTGCACAATCCTTTGTTTTCTGTTGGCAAATTGTTACGGAATAAATTAATGCAACGTTTTTATTGGTCAATACAATCAAAATGATAGGAATTCTTTTGAACGTTGTGCACTTTCAGGTCCACAAAAACATATAACAAAGGAGTCTGACGGGTTTCATAACCATTCCACTCAATTAACTATGATCTGAGCTACCACGTTAATTCCGGTGTCCACATCCTACATCAACACTATGATGTCATTTTCACGCCAAAAACCGTTAAAATCAAAAAAGAACAAACATACGATTGTTTGGAATACAAAGATCTTTTATCCAGCAAATTTTGAGCTCAAACGGATAAAAGCTGCAAAAGCATCTTCTAGGAGAGCGTTTCAGGCTTCATTTGTGTCACCGTGTATGGAACAGGCTACGGATCCGCAGCAAACAATTTTTTCGGTCTTTCGCCTCTGACAGCCTCATCGCCATGACCTGTATTTGACATAATTCTTTTTACTTTCAACTTTAAAATTTTGCACGCATTTCGGCATATGTATCGGTCTGTTTTGAGATTTGCTAAAACATTGAATTAGTAGGTAAATCATGCCTAGACTTATCATTGCTGGCTACCTGTATAAATATTTTGTCATGGTGGATTTTATCATTTACCCGATTGCGGTGACAGTTAGCTTTGATTTTCGTTTCTTATAGTTAACTTCAGTAGACATCAGTCTTTCTCGGTGTACGATGTTTCTATCTGCGTACTGTCATACGTCCTCGTAAGCAGGTGGACATTGCGCATTAAAAAAATGCATGAGGGCAAGAGCTTACAGTATATCGTAGTATGGTTTATCGCCTTCTGCCAAGCCAAATGTTCGTCAATGCCCATTCTCCTAGCGGAGAAGAGTCGGGAAAATTTATTGCATTGTAGAAGTTACATTAGACCGAGAAACTAAAGAGGAAGCTGCATGCCATCCTCAGCAGTCCTATCAACTAGAACAAATGCGACGGGAACAAGAAGCACTTCGCGCTCGAAATGCCGATCGACCTCGAGGCTACAAACGGCTTCTACCGGAAAAGGTGAAGAAAACTCGGGGGAGGGGGGGGTACTCCCTATAATGGCCTATACGGGGAGGCTCCGCCCGAAAGGGGTACCTTCTTTTTGGCTTTAGGTATATGGAATGGTAGGGATTTTACTCGTTGAAGTATATAGAAGACTAGGGAAATCTGTCATTTGGATCTGTGAAAGGGCCCAAAAGGGCTAACAGATGAATTTTATCGCTTTATTGAGTCGAGAAAAGGTTCTATTTTTGTGATTGATTCCTATTTAATAGACAGTGCATTTACAGCAGTTAAAAGGGATGCAAAGTTCTAAACAAGGTCTGTGAAAGGGTTACTTTTTCGTTAAAAAAAAAAAAAAAATGGTAAGGGGTTGGACCTCGTGGCGGAGCCTCCCCGCATAAACATTTGCTGAGTCTCCCCTCCCCCGGATGAAAAAAAAAGCCACTTCCGACGCTTCAGGATTAACGCTCTTCGCCATCTCTTACCTCGCGAGTAGACAGGTTCCTCGCCACCTTACGGGAAGTGCCAGTGACGATTACCATGGCAGGCAATACGTACAACACTCCCGACTAGTCATCATCGAGGATTTACAGCTTAAAATCCAGTAAGGATATCAAATGCCCGTTGAATTAAGAGAAACATAAAAATAACCGCTTAAAGGAAGGTAAAAATAACATAACAGAAGCAACAGATGCCACGGATGGGCAAAAGTGAAGAAGATTGAAACGGATTGAAATTAGGGTTTTTGAAAACTGTTGAGCCTAACAGTTTTTCAAAGTTGATCCCTGCTACTTGCAACTTCAGAAATAATGCTCAGGAGACATATTTGTTTGTCTCAGATCTCTGATTTTGTCATTTACCTGTAATTTCTTTGCTTACTTTAAGTTCCATAGCGATTGAGGGCGAGTATTAAATTGGCAAAATTCAACAAAATGAACTGGACTGCCGTGACACAGCCCCTTTAAACTCAAGTCGAATGCTTGCCCCTCAGTTATGGCCACATAACCATCATAGTTTAGCGTACGTTTCAAAATTCATAAAATATATGATGACCTGACACTGGTTAAATTTTTTGCCGGATTCGCCGCCATTTTGCGTCGCCCTTTCCTTTCATTCCTGGGGCTTCGTAGCCTGAATTTCATCCAATTGCTTCGAGTCGTTTTGTCCTCTCAGGGAGTAATAACGACTCCAAGTAATCGGATGAAATTCAGGCTAGGGACTTCGCGCCTGCATTATTTTGATGTATCAGGCAATCAAGTACTCTAAAGGCCTTCGGTACGTGAGTTGTACACTGCGGTCATTTTTGAGATTGAATGTGGTCGGGCAATTTGGGGTGATTCGTTTACATGTTTGGAATCTCTTGTCTCACAATCTCCGTCGCGATATTATCCTGTGAGCCTACGCGCTCGTATAGTTGCCCAGCCGTTTTCTTCTGCAGAGATTAGTGAGTTTACGTAACAGGACGATAGGGAGAAGAGGACGGTAAAACGCTTGTGTGACAAACGTGACAGGGCTATTAATTGCTTGTTTGTCGTGAACTTAACATTAATGTTTTCTGGTCTTTTAAAATAAGATACATTAAGCATAAAACCATTTATTTCTTTCAGAAAAAGTTTTTTCAAAGAAAATTTGTCACACAAGGTTTGCCGTCTTCTTTCCTCTTCCGTCCTGTTGCACATTCCCAACACATTGAGTCTCAAAAATTCTTATAGCGTTTCTTCTTCACTCAACCTCATTTTATAGACGCTCAGGGTAATAACAAGGTATATGGGATCAGGGATCAACAGCAAAAAATGGGAAAGGATCAGAGATCACAGCGCCAGGATCTGGGATCACAAGCCATGGGATCAGGAAGGGGATCAGGGATCCGGTTTTCCGACATAACAACAAAGACCGCACAATTCTGAAATGCGTCTTAATTGAAGGGACCTGCAACCTTTTAAAATTCAGTTGTATTTTTGCTGTAACATTTCGATCCAGTAGTAAACTGTGTGCAATCCGATCTGCTGGACTACCTTGACCGCAAAACGTAATATGTACTTTACTTGAGTTTAAAGATATTTACCTTATGTAACCTTTTTTAGCACATAATTAACTCTCTGCTAATTGACCTGTTGACTCAGTTTGTTGGTTTTATAAATTAAGGTGACTGAGCTACCGAATCAATTGGTCAAATCCTTTGACCGGTACTTTACACTTTGTACGTTTTACTGACCAGCCTCAATAGACCATATATGTTCGCTTGGCAGCCTATATAGCAAAATTCGTTTAACAGATCCCAAAACAAATAAACTAACTATGTGACGCCAAGAGACGCGAAGGACTTCGTAAAGGTTAAAAGCCATGCCAGAGAGAAACCTCTGCTTTCTCGCAGGGTAAGGTGTCTGACTCTTAACCAAACTTGGATAGCCTACAGGGCAAGAGAATCATCCAGAATCCAGGAAACAAAATCCCTCCTGTCTGGAAACAAATTGATGCAAATTGTGAAGCCATGATAGATCCTCTTCAAATTTCTTGTTGCTACACCTTTTGCAAGTTATATTAGCATTTTATAAGCTGTTGTTGTTCATACGCCAATTGCGACGGAGACTCTAATCATACTGGTCTTGTGGAATTCTGTTGGCCGGGGGTACTTCAATCATTGGTCAGGCCAATCTTTGCCCATGTAGATGGAATTTGCAGCCCGCAACACAATTTCATGTTAACAGTCTTTCCTTACGAAATAAACTTTGTACGATTTGTTCTTGTGTATTGATAATAATGATAATCACATAACTTTTGTTGGACATATAGTTTATTTGTGTCCCTCGTAGCATCACTGCACCCTCGCTCCGCTTGGGCGCAAATAATAATAATAATAATAATAATAATAATAATAATAATAATAATAATAATAATAATAATAATAATAATGGAATTTATATAGCGCTTATACATCGCTGTTCTAAGCGCTTCATGATGCTAAGAGGGACACAAATAAACTATATGCTCTCCAAAGTCATGTGATTGTCCTATTATCCGGCTCCTAATTGACTTCTTTTCCAAAAACAATTTTCAGCAAGTTGGAATCAATGACTTCCTAACGACATGTATACCGAACATATAACAGTTCGGAAAACCTCGCTCTTGATTGCTTTATTTCCAATTTGTGACGCCCTTATTGAAATTTGTCTATTATCAGCATGGTGTCTGTTAAGTTGAGAAGCCGAAGATCACTCTACGTGATGAGCGTAAATAATTGCAGCCATCGGTTCTTGTTGCGGCACATTTGTGCACACTGTTGGGTGGATTCACAAGTTTCTTCGCGCCACACCGAGTTCTCGAAGGAGTGTCCTTTGGTCGCTGAAAGTGCTAAAGCAAAGGTCTCTCTTTCTACAGACAGTCCATTTTGGCTCTCTAGAGGGTGTAGTATATTACGTCTCCCTATGATATAAGACCATCTCATCGATTTAATTTGCAAGTCTCTCGACAAGCTTTAAGTTTTAATTTTAAATTAAGACTAGACATTGCCTAACGGGGCTAGATTAAACTTGCATCATTGGGAGTATAAAAACAGAGGTGGTAACGAGAGCCAGAGTCCGAGAAAATTAGGCAAATGGACGTTCAGTATAGACGTAGTATAGACGTAGTATATTACGTCTCCCTATGATATAAGACCATCTCATCGATTTAATTTGCAAGTCTCTCGACAAGCTTTAAGTTTCCTCGATACTTTATACTTAACTCAGTTAAGTCAGTGTTGGACAAACTTTTGCAAGGCTCTATAGACTCCATTCAGTGTTGGATAAAAGGCAAATGATTATTGCTCTTGATGGAAAAGATTAATAATGGCCTTTTTCGTTGGGCGGTTTGGCGGTCCCGCCGAGACAACTGCCGAGAGGTTCTTCTCCCAAGAAGTGTTTTCATGGTTCATTATTTCTTGTGCCAAGCAAAAAAGAGGTGGTTGTTTTTTGAGCTTTTAGGTGATTTTTAGCTATGTACCCGTTAATTCAAGGATAACTTTGTAACACTTTGGTCAAGGACGACTTTGTTCTTACTCTAAGGTCAGTTGCCTCTTCATTATAAGATCGACACTGCATCTTAAGTATAAACAGCCAAGAATCTCCAACGATTTTGGCGGCAACGAACTTCTCTATGTTATTCCATTATTGGTTCAAGAAAACTATTATGAGATCTGTTCTATTCGCTGTTTGCTGAGTGTGCGAAAATGAATTTAACTAGCTAATTGAAGGCTATAGACGACAATTGATCCTTGACTGACCTTGAGCAGTTAGACTGTTTTGTCTAGAACATGTCTAATTAACATATACCAAATTAAGACTAGACATTGCCTAATGGGGCTAGATTAAACTTGCATCATTGGGAGTATAAAAACAGAGGTGGTAACGAGAGCCAGAGTCCGAGAAAATTAGGCAAATAGACGTTCAAATATATTTAAGCATAAAAAAAGATCTAAGCATACACACTAATAATCAGTAAAAAAAAAAAAGTTAAAGTTAGGTTTAGCGTCCTAAGATTGTATAAAAGAATTCATGCGTTCATCATGTTAAAGGCTGATCATGTTAAAGGTTCATCATGTTTGGTTGCGGGACGTGACAATGATGTACAAATGTGTTAACAATTATTAGCTGTAAAATAGGGAAGCGATCCAATGCGCACGCTTACAATCTCCGCAACAGTGAAGATCTAAACCTGCCAGGATGCCGGACAGCCGCAGCGGCTGCCCAGAGTAGCTTCTTTTATAGGGCAGCAAAAGCGTGGAATAGTCTCAGTAACAACACTAGAACTGCCCGATCATTAAAATCATTTAAAAAGCATGCAAAGGCAGAATTAATGAAGAAATAGGATACCGGTATACATACCATAGTACATTATTACATTGTTGGTTATTATTAGAAGTAGTAATTTTTGAGTTGTTATTTATATATCAAGAACCTGTATATCATTAGTCTTAGTTGTATTATTTATACATATTGTAAATTAATTCTGAAAAGCCCTCGGGGAGAGTTAATAAAAAAGTATTGTATTGTATTGTATGCTCTAAACCATGCAGGTGAGTCCAAAAACCAAAATAAAATCTAATTGAAGAGAAGCACATTAATGCAATATTCAGCATATGATACCCACGAGCGGAAAACGATCGGATAATAAAGCATTACTCACTTTTTTCAATGAGTGCTTGAAGCTCCAGATTTAGTTTTCGCCTCAGTTTCCCGGCATGCAACTGAAGGCAGGAATTAGACTTAGATGGGAAACTCCAAAAACCGAGAAAACAGCAATTCAATTGGGTTTAAGCCATCTTTATCATGCAATGTGCGCTAGTTACCCGAGTTGCCGAGTATCGCGTCAATTCTTACAAAAATGGGAAAGTATGCCACGATTGCGTAAAAAATAACAATGCTTACATACAGTTACACAATTGCACGTTGCATATAACTCGCTTGGGCTGAGGGTCAGCGAGTAGGTGACCGAATAGTTTAATTGAAAAAATGTGTGTAATTCAGGATCTAACAATGACGATATTTGTAACGTCTACCCTTGTTGTTAGTTTTCTCCTTACCTACTTGAGCAGTTGTGATGTGGCTCAGCCAAGCGCCCCAAAAAACACAAACCAGCAAGAGCCCCAACCCAAGAAAACAACGACCCGCCATAATGAAGACCCGTTGAAAAATAACCGATCCCTGTCAGGCTTTAATTTAGAAAGTTCCAAAATACATCCGGGATAGTACCAGTTTTGAAACATCTGGACGTCCAATTTCTTATAGTTTAATTATCTAGTTTTTTGAAACTTTTTGACTCAAGAAGTGTATAATTTGCCAGATTAAAATGGGTTTCACGGTTGGCGGTTTCCCCTGTTTAGACTATCGTCTTTCGGTGTTATAAAATGCAACAGTAAGAATATCAATTTCTGCAAAAGCGTAACGAAAGCTTTCTATTACGCTTACTTAGTTGTTTTCAAAACTTAAGAGGGAGTATTGACAGTTGATCGAGGTTATTGCGGCTTCGCCGTTTTCGTCGCTTTTTTTAACCGTGTTTCGGTCTCTATAGGTTAATGTACTCCTCTTTCCGAGTTGTGCCGATATTTTGTACACTACGAGTAGTCCCTCGTTTTGCGCCAATACCTTGTTTATTTACAGTGCATTGCGCGGAATAAGCTTCCATGAATAAGCTTGAGTGAGTATAATTTATTCAAGTAATAGACAAGTGGGTATCACGCTGGTAAACCCATAGAAAGTGTGGTCTATTGCTTTTATAAAATAACGTTAAGTAAACTATGAGTTAACCGGCGCAATAAACCATAGGTTTTTAACCAATCAGAACGTGCCTACTATCTTAGTTATGTTATCAATATCGTAGATGAATTTCCTGTGCTATTAATTAGTTATATTGGAACAATTCCAAGCTAAATTGACCAATGGAAAGTTGCCAAACAAAGAATTCCAAAAAATTGCCCGTCGGACTTAACATCCGAACATCGTTGAAATGAATGATAGAGTTTGTTTGGGAACAGGAAAATTCCACAGTTCGTTATAATTAAACGCTAGTTTTACGTGCAAGTAATTTTTGATTTATTCCAGCGTGGATATCATCGAACTGTTCTTCCCTACCGCAACCAGCAAATAAAGAAAAAGAAAAAAAGAAATGAGGAGTATAATGGTACGAGTCCAATTTATAGAAAGCTCCCTTTAGATACCCCTGCAGGGTTTTTGGCATCACCGTGTTGAGAAACTTACAAACGGTTTTGCCGTTATTTTCAAGTAAAGTGGAATCTCCATATAACAAAGGCTAAGGGACTGGCAAAATTTGGTTGCTGTAACAATAGCCGTTAACGAAGTTTCGCAATGTCGAGGTTCTTTTTAATCTATTTTACTATACTGGGGTAAAGAAAATGGTTCCAATCAGTGAAGAGTGCGTCTGTAAAGTGTTTTTTAGACTTAACATAGTTAAAATTCCTATTTGCTACTACCTACTATAAACTCTGTGTGTAGTTCAGCCAAGCTTCCCAAAGGCAAACACCAGACTGAACAGCGCCGATACAGACAAACATTGCTGTAAAACATCTGTTCGCAAGCAAATTGCCGCTTAACGACGGCTAAATATTTCTAGATGACCGTTCCACTCATGCAGAATTTTCGAAGCTTTCCTAATAAATTCCCTATGATTTTCTGAGGTTTAATTTTCGCATCTAACTTCCCTGGTGTCATCGATATCTGGGTTATTAAGGATGAGGTCGCCTCAAACCTAACTTTCTTAATTGGACAGAATATTTTGGATAATAATGAAAACATTTGTCGGGAAGCCTTTATTGATTGTTACTCAGCAAAATTAGTAAATGCTCAACTCTCATCTTCTTTTCAAATTTCTTCTAACCCGCGTGGTAAAAATCATCTTCTCCTTCCTGTGAAAACTGCAGTTTCGACCAGTTCTTTAGGACAACCGTTGAATTCAATTCCCGCCAAGATTCTATCCATTAATGTAGGGTATGAACTACTCATTTATTTTTTTTAACTGAGCCATGCGAACTGAACTTATGTTTTTAAGATGTTGGTAAACTTCTTTGCCTCAAGACAAAAAAGGTCTGCGGTTTGAAAAATGAGATACGTACAGAGTAAGGGGTATTTCGTTGAATTGTTTGATTGGACGTTTATTAGAAAGAGCTTACACTTGTTATCAATACCTTAAGATTCGAGGACGAGGTCAACTACGATGACGAGATTTAACATAAGGTTTTTGCGCCTCTTCTAAAAAATGGACACCCCGGTAGGAAAGCTTTATTGTACTTTTTGTTTCACCAGAAAAGTAAGCAAGGTTATGTTTATTAAAGGAGGTTAAGCCCTCTCCCGATCGTAAAATGATAATAAACGTGACCAACTTTTGATAACTTGTTTCCACCACTACGACATTCTTGCGACAAAACTCGTAGTAGAATGACGACGGCTTTCTCGTTTTCCCGCCAAAATGACGCTGGTTGAGCCGTGTGCAGTACTTAGTATTAGGGACCTTAAACAACTACGACGACAACGGCAGTGAAAACTTGGCTAAAAAATGAATTTGCGTTCTTTCAAACTTAATCAAGTCTATTTGTCAAATAGACTTGATTAAATGCAGGGGACGTTTCCTGGAGTTGAATTCTTAAGGATTTTATTCGGGATCAAAAAGAGGAAGCAAAATTCGTCGTCGTATGTCCACGTCCTCCATGCATAAAACGTCAAATTAAGAGGTTTCACGTCGTACTCGTGCAGTGAAAGTAAAAAAGAATTGTACTAAAAAGCGTGGTTCACGTGCAGAGCTGTTGTTTTGATCATTAAACCTATCTTTTCTTTGACGTTGTTGTCGTCGTCGTCGTCGTAGTTGCTTAAGCTCCCTCAGTATTGTAACAATCTCGTTCTCGTAGTCATCCTTGTCTTAGCATCTAAAGGTCTCTAATTGTATGCAACTGAATCCAGGCTCTTATCTCATCCATAACCAGTTACAAAAATGTCGAGACACTCCGAAGGAAATCCGGCTCTGTTTACTTAAAATCGAAACAAGAACCAAGGTGTTCGATCTCCTTTTCTTCGCCCTACTTAGTGTCTGATAAATTGACTTCTAAGGGTGCGCGTTCCGTTGATCGTGTTCCGGAATAAAAAATTAAGCTATAAAAATCCATTGTATTGCGATAACGAAAAATCTCCTTGAAATAAATATTATTATTATTATCCAGACAAAATATTTTTCTGGTTCTGATTGGCTAAAATCCCATGCACAATTCATTGCCCCCGCTGGGCGAAATCCCGAGGAGACATGCTTGTAGCTGCGCGTGTATGTAGAAAAGTACTTACAGTTGAAATATGCAGTCAGCCACTAAAGAAAAAATCTCGATTTGCTTGATCAGGGGCCACATGGAGTCGTTGAGTAATAAAATGATGACATTCGTTTATTCACGCCCCCAAGCAAGAGATTTCTTAGGGTGACGTAAAACAGATTATCGCGCAGAATGGTTGTTGTTCTCGGGACATTGTACTTACAGTCGAGCTAGAAGCATAGCTGGAGCGTGAACTGAATCGCTCTTGTTGCGTGAACTGAATCGCTCCACGATTGGCATCGTGTCACTATGGATTGCCTTAAAACTATGCTTAAACATATCTTGGCATCTGGTGTTATATAAATCCTTGCAGTTTATCTGATTTAAATATCCTAGTAGTGCAAAGAGTTCTTAACGATCTTGAGCGTCCTTCTGTTAAGTTTCTCCAGCTTGTCTTTATTTCGAGCCGCACAGAAGAGCCAAACCGAACAATTTCTTAAGTTTGGTACCATGAAAGCCTCACAGAATTTAACGTCGCTCCATAAAAGTGCACGTGGATTATACGAACAAACGAACCGCCTATAAATGAAGTTGACAAGTGCGTGATTTATTTTCACTGATTAAAACAACTTAGCTTTTATGCTGTGCCATAACAATTCAGTTTTCCAAGAGTGTGTTGTATATATCCTTGGTTGTCTCTCCCAGCATCACCATGCACGCGCTGTATCACTGAAAGCTTTGTTTTGTCAGTGAGGAGACCGCTGTCCTCACGCCATTCATAGTCATTCGCATCACAGTTACAACCAAAACAAGGATTTGCGCATGAGTTGTTCATTCCGCATGCGCAGTTACCATTCAAACGCCTAGGCCGAGGTCTCGATTTCAACAGTGACTACATCCCAGAGTCTTATCGTTTCAACTGTGGCGACTTTCTTGGAGTTGCTATTGGAGAGGCTGTCTCAGCAATCTCGTCCCTAGGCTCTCTCTTCTCTTCATAGCCAATAACATCACGGCTTAACTTACAGACAATCAACACCGTCGCGGCTTAATTGACCAATAGGGCCAAAAGCCAGAGTTTACTACCATTAACTGGCGCGATAGAACTTACTTTGACTCTGAAGATGACTACCACATTGAAACGTCAGTCACTGTAAACAACAGTCCTATCTTCAGGACTACGTTCATCCGGACAATCGTGCTCAACATACTTTTGATCATGATAAATATAATAATATCGATAGTGCCCAAAACTAAAAGCGCAATGGCGCCTTACAAACAGCATTAAATACGTAAGGGAAATAAACAAACAAAAAAACAGAAAACACAGAAAGCACCAAATACAATCACGGAAAAAATTTATTGTTAATATTTAAGTAGAAGTTCTTTGCTTAAAGAGGTGCGTTTTGAAAAAGAGATTTAAAAAAGGTCTATTGTACTAGCTTGTCTGATATTATCTAATTATTAAGAGAGGTACACATTATGGGGGAGAGACCCCTCTAATTCATATTACGTTCGATCACTTGAATGCTCCCTAGAGGAGATTTTATTTTTACCTAACAGTTCTACATATGACGTTTACTTATCAGACACAAACTGGCTTTACGGAGCCACTTACGGCGATGTGCAACCTAATGGTTTGTCTCAAGCACTCATAAGATGTTCAACCGAGTAGCTCACAGCATCTGGGCTACCCAGCTAGCAAGCCATGATATATAGAAACAGAAACAACAAAAATATGATGGTTGTATACGTACTAGAATACGTGCGCAACTCGTCCTTATAGTACAAATCAGGTAGACCAGCTTATTCAGGCCACCGCTATTCAAACTTGGAAATGTTAATTATATCGCTACTCAAAAGTCTTTATCCTTGTTTCCCCATTTAAACCAAAGTTAAACACGTTTCTAAACATCTACTTTTAATTCAAAATAAGTTCCTTATCAACACTGCTATTGTTTCTCGTCGACTGCACGTTAGCCTAAAACGATACTGAAATAAAAAAGGAACATCAATAAACAATAAAAATATGAAGTTAATACTGACTTGAAGTATATGCAGAAGTCAGCTTTTATCTCCTGTTACTGCGTTTTGTGTTAATAAATTTTTTTATAACCTTTAATGTGACTTAAGTGTCCCGGAGGAGGATACTTCCTTATAACGGGCTAATGGGGATGTGCCGCTGGATGGGGTTGCATTTTCACATCTGGATTGACTATAATGGGATGGCATTTTCAATAAGGTTACTAGAATGGGGTCGCACATTTTGGGATTTTGGGGCTGAGAAAGTTCTTCATATTTACGGTTAGAAAACGTACCAGAATGTTTGTATTGTAGGTGAAAAGTAAAGAGTTCTTCATTCAATTTAAAAACTGGGTCAATTCATTTTAGGATGACCTATTTTCAAAAAGGATTGATACATAAATAGAGAGTAACTAAGTTGGGATCGCGAAAATTACGTTTGCCCAAAAGTGACTAATATGGGGTCTATAATTGGCCACGGAATAGAGTATACTACTCTGAGAGGCCAGCGGCACTTACTCAAAATTAACCCAAGTACCCCCCGGGTTAAGTGTAGGATGCGAGCTTCAATATATCTAAATACATTTTTCTTGAAGTTAGTCTTCGTCTCTATAACACATGTACTTATAAGTCTACAACTCAGTCAACCTGGCCATAAAAAGGCGAAAACTTGCGAAGTCTGTTGCTGGTGTTCTTTCTTATCATGTGTAACTTTAAAGCACAGAAAACTATAACCCTAGTTACTGGTATGTTAATAATCTTGTATAAAGTGACAAGTTTTTCCTTGATGAAAGAAACCAGTTATCAAATATTAACTTCAACCCTTCTTTTCTTAACGAAGCTGGTTAATAAAAAGAAAAAAAATACAAGTTTTATGTACGATAAAGCACGTGCGCGGTGTAGCTAGGTTCAGACACAACTTCTCTTTAATTGGTTTAATTTCTTTTCACAGCGTCAAAGCTGTGATTTCCCTACACTTTTCTAGTCTTTCCTTTTTTATTTGCATGCTTGGCCAAGAAAGTTAGCTAAGCAAAACACCGTTTTTTTAAAACAACCGGAACCGTCGGCTCTATCATTCGGTTCCGTAATGTGAATCATACATGTCGCTACACACACGCAAAAATATTCTCCCTTAGCTATGTATAGTATGTGAGGCGCCAAGGAGAATAGTCTTGAATCCTTCTGCTCTGAAGTTATATTTTAAGCGCTATGGTCTCAAACAGAGGAAATTTTTGTTTTCACTTGAGAACAGCGAATCAGTTAGGAAATAGGGTAGAAAAAAATCACATATTTTGGTCCCGGGGGGTACTCCTCTATATAGGCTATGCAGGTATGTGTCGCCCGATCAGGTAGGGTTTTTGCGCCATTTTGGTCTGCAATCGGGTATGGTTTTTGAGGGAACTACGGGAGTGTATGAACGAATTATCGTTTCAATTCCAAATGAGTAAGAAAGAAAGAGAAATATGCGAATTTGAAATGGCTTGGAAGACTTTTTGTTTGCACTCTAATTTAAGTAATAATAACATAATTTCTGCCTAAAGGCCAGGTCTGAAAACGGGTGTGGATTTTAGAGATCTAGTCTGAAAACGGGTGTGGAAAATTACATTTTTTGTTCTGAAGTAGGGTCAGGATTTGGAGAACTGGGCGGCACACTTCCACCAAGAATTCCCAGGAGTACCCCCCCCCTTTGGGATTTTAGTCTGAGATAGGATCAAGGTTTCGGGAAGCATGCCGAACTGTCAAGGAAAACCCTCTCCTAGAGAGTGCTCCGGATAGTCATCTAACATGTGCTTTGTTTGTCAAGAGTAGCTATTAAGAGTCCGAAAGCTTGTAAACTATTCTTGTAAAGGTTTTGTTGAAATGACCCTGAACAGCACTTGCCTATATTTTACAGGTTTCTTTTAACATTCCACATGACACCAAATAACAATTAATTCTGGTAATAACAAGTTTCTTTGTGTGTGTGATTACCCAAGTGATTATGCTGTACCATAACACTTGAATTTTCCCAGGGTGTGGTAGCCGTGCTCCTTACGACCACCATTATCACCAAAAAAGAGCTGTGTTACTGGAAGCTTTGTCTTGTCAGTGAGAAGACCGCTGTCTTCACGCCGTGCTTTGTGATTAGCATCACAGTTACAGCCATATTTGGGGTCTGCACACGTGTTGTTCATCCCGCATGCGCACTTACCACTGCCAGGTGATGCTCCTCCCCAGTACGTCATGTTAGAATAATCACGTGACACCCACCATCCTTGTCCAGTTCTCAGTAACATTGAGGCATAACACTCATACTTGATAAACTGCTCGCAGTGTGAGGAGACACTGGTAAGACTGGCCAGATGAAACAGACTCGCTCCAGTGTAATGAATGTGGCGTGAGTAGCATCCTGCCCCATCACATCCTTTCACATGTGTCCTGCTCTCACTGTCGTGACTGATAACTGTCACGCCAACTCCATTCTTGTCAGTCATGTCACAATATACTGTAAATGGCACCAGGCCTCCCTCGCCATCTGGATCAATGACGTAATTTCCACTTGATACTGTAGGGTCGCCGTTCTTTAAGTCACTGCATGATAAGGCTGCAGAGAGAAGGTTCTAAGTTATTCTTGTGGTTAATCACTATTTCAGTGCCTTTCTCGTGCTTATAATTTGTATAAGATGCCTGTATATCCCGAAACACCTCTAGAAGGACTTTTCTAACACCGCGCTACTTTGCGGGACATTTTCTTGACGAACGAAAAGCCAGAGAATACAAGTGCTTGGTGTTAAAAGGTTACTTACTTGACTTTTAATTACAATGAACATTTCACCGACAAAAACTTCAATGGAAAATAACAAATTATTAGCAAAGGTTCGGCGATAAAACCGCCAGAATTGTCAAAATTTAAGCCACAGACCGTGTGGTCGCCCCGCGATTGTGCAAATAAGTTTCAAACCAATTATGTGATGTACCCCGAACTCCATATAGATGAAGCTTAGAGAGCAGTACGATTTACTGTGTCAAAAGCCTTTAATAGGTCAAGAATTAAACCATATGTTATTTGACCTTTATCAGTAGCTAGCTTCAGATTGTCAGTAATTTCAAGAATAGCTTGTTCAGTGGAATATCCTTTCCCAAATTCAAACTGATATTTGTACAAGATTTGGTGTTTATCTATGAAATCAACGAACATAATTGATTATAGACTACACGCTCGAACACTTTACTGAATGGTGAGAGAGTTGCTTGGGTCTGTAGCATCACCACCCTTATACACTGGGGAATTTGTGAGACTTTTAAAATATCAGAAACAATTCCAGTTTCAATAGACTGGTTATAGATATATTTTAAAGGTATTGACAGTGGCTGGGCAGCTATTTTGATTAGCTTATTAGGAAAATTTACGGATGACTTATGATCATTTAAACATTTAATTAGATAGTGAACATACTTGGGTTTCAGTGACACAGGACATAACAAAGCTAGCTACTGGAGTCGATCTTATGAATTGGGTCGGACGTCCTTCACGATTTTCAATTCTTTTGGCCAGGTTTTGACCCACATCAGCTCGCATTGACAAAATGCTTATTAAATTGGTCAGCGATCTCAGCCTTATTAGTGTAGGCTCTATTGTTACGTTTAATTTTCGAGATCAGCGCGGCCATCCGCGCGGCCATGTAATATCGATCTTCTACACTATTTTACCTGTAGCCTTCTCACAGTTTTCTCCTTTGAAGCCAAAAGTGCAAACACAGAGGTATTTCTTGCTCGTATATCCTGTGAAGCATGTTCCGTTGTTGAGACAAGGATTACTGACGCAGGGGTTCTAATGGAGAATGTATATTTTTAAAATCACATTAAAAATTATGTACCATGCTGTGATCATAGGAGATAGAAAAAGGGATTATTTAGATCTCTCGAACCTCTCAATATTTTATTTTTCTTCCAGTGAGGTTGAAACATTTGGGATTTTTCTGGAATTGTTGATTTATGGGAGCGAAGACATATATTTTCATATCGTAATTGTTATAATAATAATAATAATAATAATAATAATCATCATCATCATCATCATCTTAATGGCTGTCACAATTACTGGTAGATTTAGAACCAGTAGTTTATATTGTGGGCCCAGTGTAATGTTATCAGTATCGATATCGTCATCATCCATTTTTCTAGTCGATATCGTCATCAGCATCATCATTATCATCAGCATCAGTAGCAACTCATCATAGGGAACATCACCCGCTTATTAAAAACCTTTATTTTCTTTATCGATAAATAGCGAGACGTGCAATCGGCTGCCGTTGGTTTTTCTACGTATGTTTTAAACCTAATTGTCATTGGTACCTCTGTGATGCCTCTATAACTCCAGCCCTGTCTTGGTTTAAGATGTTGTGGGTGCAGTATGTGGTCCGAATCACTAAGCTCACACACAACTTTGTCGTTCACAGGCGGACCAATGTTTATTGACACGCATCTACTCTCCATAACACATCTGTGATGACAAGGTGTGTATATTCCAATAGTAAGATTTAAAAACACGTGCTCTGCCAAATATTGGCCATCGTCCGGTGGAAGGAACTTGAGGCGACGACAACCATCTGCAAAGAAATTGCATCAGGGTCTTGTTAGAATGTGATAAGTAATAGACTCTAAAAGAAAACATCGGTGGAATAGCTGATACCGACTCGATGGGATACCAAGTGACTGGAGCAACTGTTATCACATTGTTATTTTACCAAGTCAAAAGTGCTAATTGTAAAAGTCATTGTGAATATCCCCCCAGTCTTTGACTGTCGATAGAGTGCTGCGAAGAACATGCTGATTTCAGAAAGGTCGGGGCTGCAAAGACCATATCTAAACCTTGAAGAGCTACATGGAGCAGTGTCATTTGAATGGCAGGGAGGATTGTATGTCAAGTTCATCGATTTCCAGCGTTTGATAGCGTGCACACAGAAAGCTTATGGAGTATTCTCCGGATACATCGCATACTTAAGCACACTGTCCGAGTGATAAAGCAAATATTCTATACTGACTTTTGTTGCTCGGTTAGATGCTCTGATCTGAGCTACCACTTTAATTCCAGTGTCCACATCCTACATCAACACTATGATGTCATTTTCACGCCATAAGCCGTTTAAATCAAAAAACAAAAAACATACGATTGTTTGGAATACAACGATCTTTTATCCAGCAAATTGTGAGCTGAAACGGATAAAAGCTGCAAAAGCAGCTTCTAAGAGAGAGTTTCAGGCTTCATTTGTGCCTCCGTGTATGGAATAGGCTACGGGTCCGCAGCAAACAATTTTTTCGGTCTTTCGCCTCTGACAGCCTCATCGCTATGACTTGTATTTGACATAATTCTTTTTACTTTCAACTCCAAAATTTAGCACGCATTTAGGCATATGTATCGGTCTGTTTTGAGATTTGCTAAAACATTGAATTCGTAGGTAAATTATGCCTAGATTAATCATTACCGGCAACCTGTATAAATAATTTTGTCACGATCGAATTTATCATTTACCCGACTGGGGTGACAGTTAGCTTTGATTTTCGTTTCTTACCTAACTTCAGTAGACATCAGTCTTTCTCGGTGTACGATGTTTCTATCTGCGTACTGTCACACGTCCTCGTAAGCAGGTGGACATTGCGCAATAAAAAATGCATGAGGGAAAGAGCTTACAGTATACCGGAGTATGGTTTATCGCCTTACTGCTTCTGCCGGAAAAGGGGACGAAAACCAAGGGGAGGGGGGGGACTTCCTATGATGGCCTATACGTGGAGGTTCCGCTTCAGGTAAATGGCATGGTAGGGATTTTACTCGTTGAAGTATATAGAAGACTACGGAAATCTGTCATTTGGGTCTGTGAAAGGGCCCAAAAGGGCTATCAGATGAATTTTATCGGTTTATTGAGTCGAGAAAAGGTTCTATTTTTGTGATTGACTCCTATTTAATAGACAGTGCATTTACCGCAGTTAAAAGGGATGCAAAGTTCTAAACAAGGTATGTGAAAGGGTTACTTTTTCGTAAAAAAAAAAAATGGTGTATAAAAGGGTAAGGGGTTGAACCTCGTGGCAGAGCCTCCCCGTATAAGCATTTGCTGAGTCCCCCCTCTCCCGGATGAAAAAACACGCCATCTCCGACGCTTCAGGGTTAACGGTCTTCGCCATCTCTTACTGCGCGAGTAGACAGGTTCCTCGCCACCTTAGGGGAAGTGCCAGTGACGATTACCATGGTAGGCAGTGTAAATGCTAGGTGTCCTGTGCACTAGGCCCAGTCTGCGCCGAGGTGTTGTCATTCGACACTAGGTCAAACCTCGGCATACATGTGCTTTTATCGCTTGTTATTTTCGCCTTTATTTCTCGGATAAGGATCGTTTAACTAGACTCACATCGAAGGAATAGAACATTACGGAAGCATTACGGATATTTCAGCAGTTTTCAAGGTTACGGATAGAGACACTTGCTTGTTTGTAAGGATTTCTTGTACGGTATTGTATTCGAACGGTGTGCTGAGGGTAGTTGATCGGATCGAATAAAACGTGGAATTGACATCGAATTGACGGCTGTTACAGTTTGACCTACAAACGAATCACATGGAAGGAGACAAGGAAGAAGATTTACAAGGGAAAACGGAGTTCCCTGACGAAGAGAAGCTTTGCACTTGGCGCGAAGTTGATATGGATCTCGATACAATCTGCTCGTCACCTCGTTCGATATCGCCGCTGACCGGTTTGTTGGCTCAAGAAACTCACATGGACGTGCGAAAACGGATTCCTACAGAAAGGGGTAGGCAATTTGAGATTCAAAAGTTGAAGGAAAATCGGAAAACTGCACTTGCTAATTTAACTAAGCAGATGAACTTAGTCTCACCTTTGTTAACGGATTTTGAGAACGAAAAACAAGTGCGTACGGAAGTTGTTCATTTAGATCAGCTATTTGTTAAAGTGCAAGAAGCACATGACGCATATCTCAAGGCCTTAGATGATGGTGATGAAATTAAATTAGCTCTTGAATGGTTTGGCACTCGTGATAAGGATGTGCTTCAGCTAAAGCAAAGGATTATTGGCTTTTTGGATGATGCAGATAAGCTACGTGGCGGTTTACGTGATACACACTCAGTGAAATCTAAGTCATCTCGTCGCTCAAGGCACTCCCTTTCCTCGGTAACATCTGCTAGGTTAAAGTTAATTGAAGCGAAAGCTAAAGCTGCAGCGTTAGAGGTTAAGGCATCATTTCTAAAAGAGAAACAAGCATTAAAAATGGCTACTGAAGAGCTTGAACGTAGGCAGCAAATCGCAGAGGCAAAGGCAGAAGAAAAAACTTATGAGAAATTCGAGGAGGAACAAAATATTGACGGAATAAACGAAAACTTGGAAGATGTCGAGGTTAAACTCACTTCTACTACCATCTCACCTGGGGTACAATCTAACGATCAGGCTACACTAAGGGTGCCTTCTGTGAAGTTCCAAAGTTCAGCTATTGTTGGTTCAACGACCACTCCTGTAACCACCCCAGCCTTAGTCAGTGCTGCTAGTATGAACCCAACTGCCCGACCCTTTGTTCCAAAGAGTGTTCCCAATAAGGAAGAAGAGTATAAGGACAAGTACGAAACCCCCACTGATTATAAGCTACCATATGTTAAAAGGGAATGTACGTGCAGTTTCGGAAAGGATTCAAGCTCTGTGGAAGGTACAGGGTTAGATCAAAACTATCTTGACATTCAAAGGAAGCAGGCTGAACTTTCCGAAATGATTGTTACCCACCAGGCTAGGAGTCTCCCACCTAGTCACAAGCCACCTACGTTTTCGGGAGATGTTATGTCATACCCAGCATTCATAACAGCCTTTGAAACTCTCATAGAATCTAAGGTAGATGATTCTAATGAGCGCTTGTACTTCTTGGATCAATACACTAGTGGAAAGGCCAAGGAACTGATAAAGGGTTGTTTACAAATGAAAGGCGAAGATTCGTACAAGGAGGCTGGACGGCTTTTGAAGAAACATTTTGGTGACCCATACAAGATTGCAAGTGCATACATCGCCAAGCTGTCGAGCTGGCCCGCTGTTAAGCCTAACGACGGAACAGGGTTACAAGAATTTTCTATTGTCCTTGAGCAAGCAAGGAACGCCATGACAGGCATGCAATACATGAACGACTTGAACACGGCCAATGTTATGCGCCAGTTATGGGAAAAGCTGCCGCGATATCTACGTAGTAAGTGGACTGAAAGAGTTAGCAGGATTAGGAGTGTCAAGGGACAGACAGCTAGCTTTAATGACTTTTGCCAATTTGTATCAGAGCAAGCCGATTTAGCGACAGACCCAATCTATTCCGAGGAAGGCATAAGTAAACCGATGAACGCAGTTGACAAGTACCAAAAACAGAACGAACGCAAACCCAAGAGAGGAAGGGGTACCAACTTTGCAACAGGCTTGGCAGGAAAGAATGCAGGTGGAGGAAATTCTCACCCCATCAGCTGTACATTGTGCTCTAAGGCGCATCATCTGGACGAATGTGCTGAGTTTCTTAAAAACCGCTAGTGGAGCGGAGAAACTTTATCAAACAGAAAGGCTTATGCTTTGGTTGCTATAGTTGTGAACACATTGCCAAGCTTTGCAAAAAGTAAAAGAACCTGTCAGATCTGCAAAAAAAACACCCAACGTCACTCCATGATTACAGTTGGAAATCAGAAGAGGTGAAAATGGAAAGTGGAAACGGCCAACATGAGAAACCGGAAGCCAGTAAAAAGAAAACGGAAGAGCGAGTCGTTAACGTGTGTACTGCAATTTGCAATGTGACAGATGCCGGTGATGTTCCAGTTGCTATGGGTATTATCCCAGTATGGTTGTACCACAAGGACAATCCAAACAATAAGATATGTGTTTACGCCCTCCTTGATAATGCCAGTGGTGGAACATTCATTAAGGAAGACTCGTTAAGAAGGCTTGGTGTTAAAGGAAGTGAAACCAAACTTTTGCTCACTACTATGCATGGTACCCAAGAAGTCGATACTAAAGCGGTAGATGGGCTAATGGCTTCCCACTTTCAAGAAAACGACGTTATCGTACCCCTACCGAGAACCTACGTCAGACAACGGATTCCAGCAGATCGTGATGAGATTCCTCGTCCCGAAGAGCTGCAAGGATGGTCACATTTGCAGATGGTTAGGAAACACGTACCTCCTTACATGGAAGACGTAGAAATAGGACTCCTGATCGGACTAAATTGCCCTAGTGCAGTGCGACCAAGAGACATTGTTTGCGGCAATGAGAATGAACCCTATGCAGTAAGATCACTACTGGGATGGCACGTAAACGGTCCTGTTAACCAAAAGAGCAGTAAACAAGTACATTGTAACCGTATTCAGATTCTTAAGAGCAACACAGAGGATAACGTGAATGGGTACATCATTGCTAAGACAGAGATTAAGGAGCGGCTAACCCCTCAAGTGGTTTCTCGAATGTTTGAGGTGGACTTTGCTTAAAAGGAGCACGGAGTCGCATTATCAAGAGAAGACCGTCAGTTCCTGAAGATTGTAGAAGATGGAATCCATCATAGAGATGACATGCATTACGAGATGCCTCTGCCCTTTATAGAAAAGAATGTACAGCTACCCAATAACCGTCCTCAAGCAGAGCAACGCCTGCACGGCCTTAAGAAGAGACTCCAAGGCGACGCAAGGTATCGTGCTGAATACGTCAGATTCATGACTGAAATCATAGAGAAGGGATATGCTCGAAAGGTCAAGGTTGAAGAGCTACCCCATCAAGAAGGAAAGGCCTGGTACTTACCTCACCACGGGGTTTACCACCCCAAAAAGCCAGGCAGCATACGCGTAGTATTTGACTGTTCAGCTCGTTACCAGGGTGAATCGCTGAATGGCCACCTATTGCAAGGGCCCGATCTAACAAACAAGCTCACTGGGGTGCTCACAAGATTCAGAGAGGAGAAGGTAGCCTTCATGGCTGACATAGAGAAAATGTTTTTTCAAGTCAAGGTTCCAAGGGAAGATCAGAACTTCCTTCGCTTCTTATGGTGGCCAAATGGAGATTTAACTCAAGAGCCTCAAGAGTACTGCATGACAGTGCACCTCTTTGGAGCTGGTTCATCTCCAGGGTGTTCTAACTTCGCCTTGAAACGTACAGCCGAAGACGGTGAAAGAGAGTTTGGTGCAAGAGCTGCCGAAACATTAAGGAAGAACTTTTACGTCGATGATGCTCTGAGTTCGGTACCGACAGAGAAGGACGCTGTAGAACTAGTACAAACTGTTAAAGAGATGTGTGCAAAGGGAGGGTTCAAACTAACGAAATTTGTCAGCAACAGTAGTAAGGTGATGTCAGTACCTGCTGAAGACAGAGCAAAGGAGATCAAGGGCCTAGACCTAGGCAGTGACAAGTTACCAATAGAGAGAGCATTGGGTGTAGAATGGTGCATTGAATCGGACGCATTCAAATTCAGGATAGAGTTGAAGGACAAGCCGTGCACCCGTAGGGGTATACTGGCAACTATAAGCTCGATCTTTGATCCTCTGGGGCTGATTGCGCCCGTCGTCCTTGTTGGAAAGCAGATACTTCAAGAGATCTGTCACGGAAAAGACTGGGACGAGCCAATCGAGGGAGAAGTTCTTGCCAAATGGGGAAGATGGAGAAGTCAGTTACCGCTATTAGAGCAGGTGAACATCCCAAGAAACTTTCAGCCTCCTGATTTTGGAAGCATTGCCACTGCTCAGCTACATAATATGTCAGATGCGTCTCAAGTCGGGTACGGACAATGTTCTTATCTCAGACTGGTTGATGAAAACGGAAGAATTCATTGTTCTCTTGTTATGGGGAAAGCTCGTGTTGCACCGTTGAAGACAGTCACTATTCCAAGACTTGAACTAACTGCCGCTACCGTTTCAGTAAGGGTTGCAAGCATGCTAAAAGAAGAGTTAGACTATGACGGACTCCAAGACTTCTACTGGACCGATAGTAAAGTTGTCCTCGGGTTCATCAACAATGAATCTCGAAGATTCCAAGTGTATGTTGCAAATAGAGTGCAATTCATCCGTGACCACACTTCACCGGACCAGTGGCGCTACGTGGAGTCTGGATCCAACCCAGCAGATGAAGCATCGAGGGGGATGAACGCTAAGGAGTTTATGCAAAGGTCGCAGTGGATTAAGGGCCCAGACTTCTTGTGGCAGACGGAAGATCACTGGCCTCAACAAGACTCATACGAAAACGAGGTGGACCACAATTCTCCTGACGTTAAAAGGGTTACCGCTAACGCGACAGTGATTGAAGAACATGAAAACATGTTAAGCAGATTCAAAAGATTCTCCAAGTGGCAAGTCCTAAAAGGCGCAGTTGCGCTTTGTATGGAATACAAACGACGTCTCAAGATGAGAGCCAGTAAGGCAGACAAGAGACCTCTAACTGTTGACGGTCCTCAAGTTAATGGACGAAGCCGTGAATGTGAAGGTTGCCCGGCTACTTCCTTTATGGTCAGAGACCTTGAACAAGCAGAAACAGAAATTCTCAAGCTGGTGCAAGCGAATTATTTCGATAAAGAAATCAAGATTCTGAAAGATTTCCAAACTCAGACCGGAAGTGTGCCTAAAGATCGTCATCATGATAAGGAAAGGAAAGCAGTTTTGAAGAAAAGTAGCAGCCTTAACGCCCTTGACCCATACCTGGATGCCAGCGGAATGTTGAGAGTCGGAGGACGGATAAAGAAGGCTAACCTCTCAGACAGTCTTAAGAACCCTGTCATCTTACCGAAGACTGGTCATATTACAGAGCTGGTCCTCCGTCACGCCCATGAGAAAACTCACCACAGCGGAAGAGGTCTCACCTTAAACGAACTTCGTTCGAGTGGTTACTGGATTATCAATGGGAATGCTGCGGTCAGACACTTCATTTCAAGGTGGGTCACGTGTCGACATCTCCGTGGTACTAGAACAGAAAATGGCCAACCTCCCAAGTTCCCGTGTTGAACCCGCGCCACAGTTTTCATACTGTGCAGTGGACTACTTTGGTCCGTGGTATGTCAAAGAAGGCAGGAAAGAAGTTAAAAGGTACGGAGCCCTATTTACTTGTTTGGCCAGTCGTGCGGTACATATCGAAGTAGCCCACTCCATGGAAACAGATTCATTCTTACAAGCATTACGGCGCTTAACCTGTCGTAGAGGACCCATAAGAGAACTTCGCAGTGACCAAGGGACTAATTTTGTTGGGGCTGAAAACGAGTTAAAGGCAGCACTTCAAGAAATGGATGATGAGAAAATTAAGGCAGAGTTGCTTAAGGAGAACATCGATTGGATCAGAAATCCTGCTACTGCAAGTAATTTCGGAGGCGTTTGGGAACGACAAATTCGGTCCGTGCGGAACATCATGGCAGCACTTATGAAACAGCATGGTCACAGCTTAAACGACGAATCGTTGCGAACTTTGTTATGTGAAGCTGAAGCTGTTGTCAACAGTCGTCCTCTGACTACCGAGACCTTAAGTGATCCGCTCTCACCGTTGCCACTATCGCCAAGTACCCTTCTCACTGGTAAAACCAAGCTCATTCTTCCCCCTCCAGGAAAGTTTCAACGAGAAGATACTTACTGCAAACGTCGCTGGAGGCGCGTACAGCATATTGCTAACGAATTCTGGAATAGATGGAGTAAAGAATATCTTCAGATCCTACAGTTGAGACAAAAGTGGACAAAAGTGGACACATTGTTCAGGAATAAGTGGAAGCTAAAAACGTCGTGATGATCATAGAAGGACGTTATGAAAAGCGGCAAACATTGTTCAGTTTATGTTTAAAGGACAATCCTTTGTTTTCTGTTCAAATTGTTACGGAATAAATTAATGCAAGTGGCCAAAATGATGGCTTTTGAACGTTGTGCACTTTCAGGTCCACAAAAACATATAACAAAGGAGTCTGACGGGTTTCATAACCATTCCACTCAATTAACTATGTGATGATGAAGGCCAAGTCAGATCGGTGACTGTTCAAACCGGAACTGGATCAGTATTGGATCGACCAGTCAATAAACTTGTGCTGTTGCTAGAGTCACCTAAGGATAGACCGGGAATCCCCGACGAGGAGCCTGAGGAACTGTGATGTTACAGAAACAGGATATCTAGAACGCTTAGCAATTCTAGTATTCTAAACAAGTTAGAGTAAGATTTGTTTTGGTTAAAATGACAAACATTTTAGGGGAGCCATGTAAATGCTAGGTGTCCTGTGCACTAGGCCCAGTCTGCGCCGAGGTGTTGTCATTCGACACTAGGTCAAACCTCGGCATACATGTGCTTTTATCGCTTGTTATTTTCGCCTTTATTTCTCGGATAAGGATCGTTTAACTAGACTCACATCGAAGGAATAGAACATTACGGAAGCATTACGGATATTTCAGCAGTTTTCAAGGTTACGGATAGAGACACTTGCTTGTTTGTAAGGATTTCTTGTACGGTATTGTATTCGAACGGTGTGCTGAGCGTAGTTGATCGGATCGAATAAAACGTGGAATTGACATCGAATTGACGGCTGTTACAGGCAGTGCGTACAACACTCCCGATTAGTCATCATCGAGGATTTACACCTTAAAATCCAGTAAGGATGTCAAGTCGAATGCTTGTCCCTCAGTTATGGCCACACAGCCATCATAGTTTAGCGTACGTTTCAAAATAAATAAAATATGATGACCTTTCACTGGTTGCATTTTTCGCCGGATACGCCGTCATTTTGCAGCCTCAATTTCGTCCAGTTGCTTTGAGTCATTTTCTACTCTCAGGGAGTGTCCAAGTAATCGGATGAAATTCAGGCTTAAGGGACTTCGCGCCTGCATTATTTTGATGTATCAGCCAACCAAGTGCTCTAAAGGCCTTCGGTACGCAAGTTGTACACTGCGGTCTTTTTTGAGATTGAATGTGGTCGGGAAATTTGGGGTGATTCGTTTACATGTTTGGAATCTCTTGTCTCACAATCTCCGTTGCGATATTATCCTGTGAGCCTACGCGCTCGGATAGTTCTCCAGCCGTTTTCTTCTGCAGTGATTAAAGAGTTTACGTAACAGGACGACAGGGAGAAGAGGACGGTGTGACGATAGGTTTTGTCCTTCCAAGCACAAATCGGGGAAATAAGCGTTAAGAGAACTCGAGCGACTTTGGTGTAAGAACAACAAGGGGAAAACTACTCTGCAACTCGCTTGGCTAGCAGGAAAGGAACTCGTCAGTATTCCAAGGTACTAGGATCTGCTACAACTGGAAACAGGACAGGAATCAAACTTGGACTTCAACAGTTTAATCTTCAGCTCGTGAACGTAAATCATACAGACATGTAAATCCGCAATGTAAATCGAAAAACAGGAATAACAGTGCTCTATTTATACTAACCGATCAACTTGTTAGAACATCGGAAAACAAAAGGAAAGAAGGCTGAATAAAATCAGCTGATCACTGAAAACAAATCTGGATAAATTCAGTTTTAAAGTTCATATATGTTAAACTAAATAACTCAAAATTAAATGTCACTCAAGCAAGGAAATTTACAAAGAAAGCTGTGTAAAAGAATTCTAGTTTCCTTTGCTCAGGATCCCTCAAAATGTTAAAACTAAAAACTACGATCGGTTGGTATTTGAACAGGCGAAAGGTCTAGTTATTCAGTGACTAAGCTGTATATCTATGTCTAGAAAATTCAATTTCGAGGGTACATATAATATGCGTACAGAAATTTCCTGAGGCACACTGTTCCAATAATTATATACAGGAGCAGGAGCCTATGACATGAGTAAACAATCTCGGTTACAATGTTTGTACAGAGAATAAAGATTCCTGTTTGCACAGACTTAAATAAAAACTTATTCAAAACAGATGAAATCCTATTTTATAATTTTGTAGTCCACGCGCCGTGAAATAAATTGAAAACCCAATGAAATCTACATTTTCCCTTTAACAACGGTAAAACGCTTGTGTGTGCCAAATGTGACAGGGCTATTAATTGCGAGTTTAACTTAACATTAATGTTTTCTGGTCTTTTAAAAAAGGATCTGTTTGACGGAAAGTTTTTTCAAACAAAATTTGTCACACAAGGTTTGCCGTCTTCTTTCCTCTTCCATCCTGTTGCACATTACCAACACATTGAGTCTCATCTCAGCAAGAAACAACCGCAAGTGAAAATTCTTATAGCGTTTCTCTTCAGTCAACCTCATTTTATAGATGCTCAGGGTCGTAACAAGGTATATGGGATCAGGGATCAACGGCAAAAAAATGGGGTGGGATCAGGAATCACAGCGCCGGGAACTGGGATCACAAGCCATGGGATCAGGATCAGTGGTACTGTAAAGGGATCAGGGATCCGGTTTTCCGACATAACAACAAAGACCGCGCAATTCTGAAATGAGTCTTAATTGAAGCGACCTGCAGCCATTTAAAATTCAGTTGTATTTTTGCTGTAACATTTCGATCCGGTACTAAACTGTGTGCAATCCGATCTGCTGGACTACCTTGACCGCAAAACGTAATATATACTTAATTTGAATTTAAAGATATTTATCTTATTTAGCCTTAATTTTCTAGCACATAACTAACTCTCTGCTATTTGACCTGTTGACTCAGTTTGTTGGTTTTATAAATCAAATCCTTTGACTGGTATTTTGCACTTTGTAGCGGAGCTCTCGCGCGCGAAGCGCGCGCAGTGGAACACCATGGGTAACAAAATTTGGTAAACTATCCATCCGAGAAAATTTGGTTATGACGTAGCGTACGCCCGCCGGCCCGCCCACCCGTCCGTACACGCAATTCATGCGCGATTTTCTTGCCTCGAGTTCATCTTGAAAAAGAGCAAACACCGGGAAGCCGGCTTAAAACATAAATAAGCTTATGCTTACCTGACTCATGATTTTCAGAGACACTTTACTCTCAATACTTGTCTTCGTGAATGAAACTTATTGTCTCTGTGCATGTTTCACCGCATTATATTTATTTTATTGATTTTTAGTAGTCCATCTCGCAATTTTTATCGCTGCACCGGTTGTTTCCAGTCGAACATAAACATCGCATGCAGGAATAGACCTTGTCAAGGTTTTCGACGCCATCTTGACGAGTAGGCAAACGCGTGAGATATTACAGTGATTGTATGAGAATCTAATGTCGAATAATTTTCGTAGAACGGCTGTTCTGAAAAAAATACGATTTGTAAACTAAAGCTTCACTTCTAAGGATTCTCCTGAAAAAAATTTTAGGGCGTTGCATGCACTGGAAGACCTAGAACCACATTTTTAATTTTCTTATGCATTTTTCCGTTGGAAAGTTCCGGGAAAATTACAGACAAATATATGGAAAATCTAAAGCAAGCCTCTGGAGAAATTCAAGCACGGGTACGCCCCTTAAATTTTTTAGGACAATCCTTTGCTTTGTTGCTTTCGTTTACAATTGATATTTTGTTCAGAACAGCCATTTTATGGAAATTATTTGACATTAGATTCTCATACAAACACTGTAATTTCTCATGCGTTTGCCTACTCGTCAAGATGGCGTCGAAAACCGTGACAGGGTCTATACTCAAAACGCCGCGCGTAAATAGCTCGCTTTTAAAGATTACACATAACAAATAATAAACAGTTTTATAAATAAAGGGAAATAAAACCTAAACATAACAAATTCTCTATTATGTTGAAGCGTAAATGTGAACTCTATTAATCGGCACTGCAAATTTGGTGCCTGTCCAAAGTGAGAACCCGTCCGGCTGGCCGAAAAGGTGGTTTTGGGAATCTTTTTTATCGTTTTCACTAAAAGCCCATAATTATTACCCTGCATATCACATAGGGCCAGATTTTTCTTTACTGAAAAGTCCCGGCATTATGGAATTCTCTTCATGAAAACGTTTTATAATGTGGTCAATGCTATAATTTGTTGTGCAAAGGAAGCGCGTGCTTTGATCGTCCTGGATATTGAATGAGTGCAATTTGTCTTGCAAAATTGTGAAAAACTGCAGAATTATAGGTTTAAATAGGGCAAAAAAGAACAAAATTCTGTCCAAGGTCTTTATGATAAAAAAAGGGCCTCAGAATACTGCGCTTACTTGAGACGTGATGAGAAAAAGTATGTTTAAAAGGCTGGTTTACACGCCACGTCAACGGATTCGTCGCCAAGATTTACTTGTAAAGTAAAATTGTCGAACACAAAAAATCCGGCCTGATTTTTTATGTTGGCCTCCCTTTTAGACAGAGGAATACAACGTGTAAATTGGCTGCCACTAAGGACTATCGTGGCGCGTGTGTTTCTTAAAATTATATTTCGGAGTTATCCAATCATCCATGGTCTCTCAAAGGGAGCAACAGCTAATGCAAATACAATACACGAATAGGTCTATTTGTTTTCCAGGCCCAGTCTACTGTGATCGAACATGATTGCTATTTTTGGGTGTACAAATAAGTCTATTAACTCGATGTAAAATTTGTTTCACTCTTGGACTGTCAAATTATTTTTCTCTAGAATCACTTAGCCTTTGCCTTTGCTTTTACATGAATGTGCCCTGATCTATTGATTACAAGTTTATTGTTTGATTTAAATTGTGAATTTTTTAATGGGAGCTTCCCTTTTAGCCCTGGCTAAATCTATATATTACGTTTTACTGACCAGCCTCAATAGACCATATATGTTCGCTTGGCAGCCTATATAGCAAAATTCCTTTAACAGATCCCAAAACAAATAAACTAACTATGTGACGCCAAGAGACACGAACGACTTCGTAGGGTAAGGTGTCTGACTCTTAACCAAACTTGCATAGCCTACGTACAAGGCAAGAGAATCATCCAAAATCCAGGAAACAAAATCCCTATTGTCTGGAAACGAATTGATGCAAATTGTGAAGCCATGATAGATCCTCTTCAAATTTCTTGTTGCTACACCTTTTGCAAGTTATATTCGCAATTTATAAGCTGTTGTTGTTCATACGCCAACTGCGACGGAGACTCTCTAATCATACTGGTCTTGTGGAATTCTGTTTGTACTTCAATCATTGGTTGTCCATGTACTGAAATGGAATTTGCGGCCCGCAACGTAATTTCATGTTAACAGTCTTTCCTTACGAAATAAATTTTGTACGATTTGGCCTTGTGTATTGATAATAATGATAATCAAATAACTTTTGTTGGACATATAGTTTATTTGTGTCCCCCTTAGCATCATTTGCACCCTCGCTCCGCTTGGGCGCAAATGATGCTATGAGGGACACGAATAAACTATGCCCTTCAAAGTCATGTGATTGTCCTATTATCCGGCTCCTAATTGACTTCTTTTCCAAAAACAGTATTCAGCAAGTTAAAAACAATGACTTCCTAACGACATGTATACCGAACATAGAGCAGTTCGGAAAACTTTGCTCTTGCTAGCTTTATTTTCGATCCGTGACGCCCTTATTGAAATTTGTCTATTATCAGCATGATGTCGGTTAAGTTGAGAAGCCGAAGATCACTCTACGTGGTGAGTGTAAATAATTGCAGCCATGGGTTCTTGTTGCAGCACATTTGTGCACTCTGTTGGGTGGATTCAAAAGTTTCTTCGCGCCACACCAAGTTCTCGAAGGAGTATCCTTTGGTCGCTGAAAGTGCTAAAGAAAAGGCCTCTCTTTCAACAGACAGTCTATTTTGGCTCTCTAGAGGGTGTAGTATATTACATCTTCCTATCATATAAGACCATCTGATCGATTTAAGTCTCTCTACAAGCTTCTTTAGTTTTATTTAAGTTTCCTCGAAACTCTATACTTAACTCAGTTATCTCAGTGTTTGACAAACTTTTGCAAGACTCTATAGACTCCATTCGATGTTGGATAAAACGCAAATGATTATATTGCTCTTGATCGAAAGGATTTTAATAATGGCCTTTTTCGTTGGGCGGTTTGGCAGTCCCGCCGAGACACCTGCCGAGAGGTTCTTCTCCTAAGAAGTGTAACAAGGTTCATTATTTCTTGTGCCAAGCAAAAAAGAGGTGGTTGTTTTTTGAGCTTTTAGGGGATTATTAAAAAAAAAGAAGAAATAAGGAAAAATTTTTAGCTATTTACCCGTTAATTCAAGGATAACTTTGTGACACTCTAGTCAAGGACGACTTTTTTCTTACTCTCAGGCTAGTTGCCTCTTTAAGATTGACACCGCATCTTAAGTATAAAAAGCCAAGAATCTCCAACGATTTCGGAGGGAACGAACTTCTCTCTATGTTTTACGATTATTGGTTCAAGAAAACCATTTTGAGGTCTGTTCAATTCGCTGTTTGCTGAGTGTGCGAAAATGAATTTAACTAGCTAATTGAAGGCTATAGACGACAACTGATCCTTCACTGACCTTGAGCAGTAGGACTGTTTTGTCTAGCACATGTCAAATTAAAATATACCAAATTAACACTAGACATTGCCTAATGGAGCTAGATTAAACTTGCATCATTGGGAGTATAAAAACAGAGGTGGTAACGAGAGCCAGAGTCCGAGAAAATCAGGCAAATGGACGTTCAAATATCAAGATTTAAGCACAAAAAAGATCTAAGCATACACACTAATAATCAGTAATTAAAAAAAGAAAGTTTTTAATTTTAGCGTCCTAAGATTATATAAAAGAATTCATGCGTTCATCATAATAAAGGTTGTTGCTCTAAACCATGCAGGTGAGTCCAAAAACCAAAATAAAATCTAATTGAAGAGAAGCACATTAATCAATATTCAGCATATGATACCCACGAGCGGAAAACGATCGGATAATAAAGCATTACTCACTTTTTTTCAACGAGTGCTTGAAGCTCCAGATTTAGTTTTCGCCTCAGTTTCCCTGCATGCAACTGAAGCCAGGAATTAGACTCAGATCGGAAACTCCAAAAACCGATAAAACAGCAATTCAATTGGGTTTAAGCCATCATTATCATGCAATGTGCGGTAATTACCCGAGTTGCCGAGTGTCGCGTCCGATTCTTACAAAAATTGGAAAGTACGCCACGATAGCGTAAAAAATAACAATGCTTACATATAGTTACACAAATGCACGTGGCATATAACTCGCTCGGGCTGAGGGTCAGCGAGTAGGTAACCGAATAGTTTAAGTCTAAAAATGTGTATATAGTCAGGATGCAACACCGACGATATTTGTAATGTCTACCCTTGTTGTTAGTTTTCGCCTTACCTAGTTGAGCGTTTGTGATATGGCTCAGCCAAGCGCCCCAAAAAACACAAACCAGAAGGAGCACTAAACCAAGAAAACAACGACCTGCCATAATGAACACCCGTTGAAAAATAACCGATCCCTGTCAGGCTTAAATTCAAAAAGTCCAAAATACATCCGGGATAGCACCAGTTTTGAAACATCTGGACGTCTAATTTCTTATAGTTAATTATCTAGTGTGTTTAAACTTTTTGACTCAAGGAGCGTGCAATTTGCCAGATTAAAGTGATTCTCACGGTTGGCGGTCGCCCCTTTTTAGAATATCGTCTTACGGTGTTATAAAATGAAATAGTAAGAATATCAATTTCTGCAAAAGCTTTCCGAAAGCTTTCTATTGCGCTTACACTTAGTTGTTTTCAAAACTTAAGAGGATTTTTGACGGTTGATCGAGGTTGTTGCGGCCTCGCTGTTTTTCGTCTTTTTTTTTTAATCGTGTTTCGGTCTCTGTAGGTCCATGTACTCCTCTTTCCGAGTTGTGAGTTTCACCGCATTATATTTATTTTATTGATTTTTAGTAGTCCATCTCGCAATTTTTATCGCTGCACCGGTTGTTTCCAGTCGAACATAAACATCGCATGCAGGAATAGACCTTGTCAAGGTTTTCGACGCCATCTTGACGAGTAGGCAAACGCGTGAGATATTACAGTGATTGTATGAGAATCTAATGTCGAATAATTTTCGTAGAACGGCTGTTCTGAAAAAAATACGATTTGTAAACTAAAGCTTCACTTCTAAGGATTCTCCTGAAAAAATTTTTAGGGCGTTGCATGCACTGGAAAACCTAGAACCACATTTTTAATTTTCTTATGCATTTTTCCGTTGGAAAGTTCCGGGAAAATTACAGACAAATATATGGAAAATCTAAAGCAAGCCTCTGGAGAAATTCAAGCACGGGTACGCCCCTTAAATTTTTTAGGACAATCCTTTGCTTTGTTGCTTTCGTTTACAATTGATATTTTGTTCAGAACAGCCATTTTATGGAAATTATTTGACATTAGATTCTCATACAAACACTGTAATTTCTCATGCGTTTGCCTACTCGTCAAGATGGCGTCGAAAACCGTGACAGGGTCTATACTCAAAACGCCGGGCGTAAATAGCTCGCTTTTAAAGATTACACATAACAAATCATAAACAGTTTTATAAATAAAGGGAAATAAAACCTAAACATAACAAATTCTGTATCATGTTGAAGCGTAAATGCTAACTCTATTAATCGACACTGCAAATTTGGTGCCTGTCAAAAGCGAGAACGTTAACCCGTCCGGCTGGCCGAAAAGGTGGTTTTGGGAATTTTTTTATCGTTTTCACTAAAAGCCCATAATTATTACCCTGCATATCAGATAGGACTAGATTTTTCTTACTGAAAAGTCCCGGCATTATGGAATTCTCTTCATGAAAACGTTTTATAATGTGGTCAATGCTATAATTTGTTGTGCAAAGGAAGCGCGTGCTTTGATCGTCCTGGATATTGAATGAAAAAATTGTGAAAAACTGCAGAATTATAGGTTTAAATAGGGCAAAAAAGAACAAAATTCGGTTCGAGGTCTGTATGATAAAAAAGGGCCTCATAGTACTGCGTTTACCTGAGACGTGATGAGAAAAAGTATTTTTAAAAGGCTGGTTTACACGCCACCAGATTCGTCGCCAAGATTTACATGTAAAGTAAACTTGTCGAACACTAAAAAAATCCGGCCTGATTTTTTATGTTGGCCTTATGTGACGCCAAGAGACACGAACGACTTCGTAGGGTAAGGTGTCTGACTCTTAACCAAACTTGCATAGCCTACGTACAAGGCAAGAGAATCATCCAGAATCCAGGAAACAAAATCCCTATTGTCTGAAACGAATTGATGCAAATTGTGAAGCCATGATAGATCCTCTTCAAATTTCTTGTTGCTACCTTTTTTTGCAAGTTATATTCGCAATTTATAAGCTGTTGTTGTTCATACGCCAACTGCGACGGAGACTCTCTAATCATACTGGTCTTGTGGAATTCTGTTTGTACTTCAATCATTGGTTGTCCACTGTACTGAAATGGAATTTGCGGCCCGCAACGTAATTTCATGTTAACAGTCTTTCCTTACGAAATAAATTTTGTACGATTTGGCCTTGTGTATTGATAATAATGATAATCAAATAACTTTTGTTGGACATATAGTTTATTTGTGTCCCCCTTAGCATCATTTGCACCCTCGCTCCGCTTGGGCGCAAATGATGCTATGAGGGACACGAATAAACTATGCCCCTCAAAGTCATGTGATTGTCCTATTATCCGGCTCCTAATTGACTTCTTTTCCAAAAACAGTATTCAGCAAGTTGAAAACAATGACTTCCTAACGACATGTATATCGAACATAGAGCAGTTCGGAAAACTTTGCTCTTGCTAGCTTTATTTTCGATCCGTGACGCCCTTATTGAAATTTGTCTGTTATCAGCATGGTGTCGGTTAAGTTGAGAAGCCGAAGATCACTCTACGTGGTGAGTGTAAATAATTGCAGCCATGGGTTCTTGTTGCAGCACATTTGTGCACTCTGTTGGGTGGATTCAAAAGTTTCTTCGCGCCACACCAAGTTCTCGAAGGAGTATCCTTTGGTCGCTGAAAGTGCTAAAGAAAAGGCCTCTCTTTCAACAGACAGTCTATTTTGGCTCTCTAGAGGGTGTAGTATATTACATCTTCCTATCATATAAGACCATCTGATCGATTTAAGTCTCTCTACAAGCTTCTTTAGTTTTATTTAAGTTTCCTCGAAACTCTATACTTAACTCAGTTATCTCAGTGTTTGACAAACTTTTGCAAGACTCTATAGACTCCATTCGATGTTGGATAAAACGCAAATGATTATATTGGTCTTGATCGAAAGGATTTTAATAATGGCCTTTTTCGTTGGGCGGTTTGGCAGTCCCGCCGAGACACCTGCCGAGAGGTTCTTCTCCTAAGAAGTGTAACAAGGTTCATTATTTCTTGTGCCAAGCAAAAAAAAGAGGTGGTTTTTTTGAGCTTTTTGGGGATTATTAAAAAAAAGAAGAAATAAGGAAAAATTTTTAGCTATTTACCCGTTAATTCAAGGATAACTTTGTGACACTCTAGTCAAGGACGACTTTTTTTACTCTCAGGCTAGTTGCCTCTTTAAGATTGACACCGCATCTTAAGTATAAAAAGCCAAGAATCTCCAACGATTTTGGAGGGAACGAACTTCTCTCTATGTTTTTCGATTATTGGTTCAAGAAAACCATTTTGAGATCTGTTCTATTCGCTGTTTGCTGAGTGTGCGAAAATGAATTTAACTAGCTAATTGAAGGCTATAGACGACAACTGATCCTTCACTGACCTTGAGCAGTAGGACTGTTTTGTCTAGCACATGTCAAATTAAAATATACCAAATTAACACTAGACATTGCCTAATGGAGCTAGATTAAACTTGCATCATTGGGAGTATAAAAACAGAGGTGGTAACGAGAGCCAGAGTCCGAGAAAATCAGGCAAATGGACGTTCAAATATCAAGATTTAAGCACAAAAAAGATCTAAGCATACACACTAATAATCAGTAATTAAAAAAAGAAAGTTTTTAATTTTAGCGTCCTAAGATTATATAAAAGAATTCATGCGTTCATCATAATAAAGGTTGTTGCTCTAAACCATGCAGGTGAGTCCAAAAACCAAAATAAAATCTAATTGAAGAGAAGCACATTAATCAATATTCAGCATATGATACCCACGAGCGGAAAACGATCGGATAATAAAGCATTACTCACTTTTTTCAACGAGTGCTTGAAGCTCCAGATTTAGTTTTCGCCTCAGTTTCCCTGCATGCAACTGAAGCCAGGAATTAGACTCAGATCGGAAACTCCAAAAACCGATAAAACAGCAATTCAATTGGGTTTAAGCCATCATTATCATGCAATGTGCGGTAATTACCCGAGTTGCCGAGTGTCGCGTCCGATTCTTACAAAAATTGGAAAGTACGCCACGATAGCGTAAAAAATAACAATGCTTACATATAGTTACACAAATGCACGTGGCATATAACTCGCTCGGGCTGAGGGTCAGCGAGTAGGTAACCGAATAGTTTAAGTCTAAAAATGTGTATATAGTCAGGATGCAACACCGACGATATTTGTAATGTCTACCCTTGTTGTTAGTTTTCGCCTTACCTAGTTGAGCGTTTGTGATATGGCTCAGCCAAGCGCCCCAAAAAACACAAACCAGAAGGAGCACTAAACCAAGAAAACAACGACCTGCCATAATGAACACCCGTTGAAAAATAACCGATCCCTGTCAGGCTTAAATTCAAAAAGTCCAAAATACATCCGGGATAGCACCAGTTTTGAAACATCTGGACGTCTAATTTCTTATAGTTAATTATCTAGTGTGTTTAAACTTTTTGACTCAAGGAGCGTGCAATTTGCCAGATTAAAGTGATTCTCACGGTTGGCGGTCGCCCCTTTTTAGAATATCGTCTTACGGTGTTATAAAATGAAATAGTAAGAATATCAATTTCTGCAAAAGCTTTCCGAAAGCTTTCTATTGCGCTTACACTTAGTTGTTTTCAAAACTTAAGAGGGATTTTTGACGGTTGATCGAGGTTGTTGCGGCCTCGCTGTTTTCGTCGCTTTTTTTAATCGTGTTTCGGTCTCTGTAGGTCCATGTACTCCTCTTTCCGAGTTGTGAGTTTCACCGCATTATATTTATTTTATTGATTTTTAGTAGTCCATCTCGCAATTTTTATCGCTGCACCGGTTGTTTCCAGTCGAACATAAACATCGCATGCAGGAATAGACCTTGTCAAGGTTTTCGACGCCATCTTGACGAGTAGGCAAACGCGTGAGATATTACAGTGATTGTATGAGAATCTAATGTCGAATAATTTTCGTAGAACGGCTGTTCTGAAAAAAATACGATTTGTAAACTAAAGCTTCACTTCTAAGGATTCTCCTGAAAAAATTTTTAGGGCGTTGCATGCACTGGAAAACCTAGAACCACATTTTTAATTTTCTTATGCATTTTTCCGTTGGAAAGTTCCGGGAAAATTACAGACAAATATATGGAAAATCTAAAGCAAGCCTCTGGAGAAATTCAAGCACGGGTACGCCCCTTAAATTTTTTAGGACAATCCTTTGCTTTGTTGCTTTCGTTTACAATTGATATTTTGTTCAGAACAGCCATTTTATGGAAATTATTTGACATTAGATTCTCATACAAACACTGTAATTTCTCATGCGTTTGCCTACTCGTCAAGATGGCGTCGAAAACCGTGACAGGGTCTATACTCAAAACGCCGCGCGTAAATAGCTCGCTTTTAAAGATTACACATAACAAATAATAAACAGTTTTATAAATAAAGGGAAATAAAACCTAAACATAACAAATTCTCTATTATGTTGAAGCGTAAATGTGAACTCTATTAATCGGCACTGCAAATTTGGTGCCTGTCCAAAGTGAGAACCCGTCCGGCTGGCCGAAAAGGTGGTTTTGGGAATCTTTTTTATCGTTTTCACTAAAAGCCCATAATTATTACCCTGCATATCACATAGGACCAGATTTTTCTTTACTGAAAAGTCCCGGCATTATGGAATTCTCTTCATGAAAACGTTTTATAATGTGGTCAATGCTATAATTTGTTGTGCAAAGGAAGCGCGTGCTTTGATCGTCCTGGATATTGAATGAGTGCAATTTGTCTTGCAAAATTGTGAAAAACTGCAGAATTATAGGTTTAAATAGGGCAAAAAAGAACAAAATTCTGTCCGAGGTCTTTATGATTAAAAAGGGCCTCAGAATACTGCGCTTACTTGAGACGTGATGAGAAAAAGTATGTTTAAAAGGCTGGTTTACACGCCACGTCAACGGATTCGTCGCCAAGATTTACTTGTCAAGTAAAATTGTCGAACACAAAAAATCCGGCCTGATTTTTTATGTTGGCCTTATGTGACGCCAAGAGACACGAACGACTTCGTAGGGTAAGGTGTCTGACTCTTAACCAAACTTGCATAGCCTACGTACAAGGCAAGAGAATCATCCAGAATCCAGGAAACAAAATCCCTATTGTCTGGAAACGAATTGATGCAAATTGTGAAGCCATGATAGATCCTCTTCAAATTTCTTGTTGCTACACCTTTTGCAAGTTATATTCGCAATTTATAAGCTGTTGTTGTTCATACGCCAACTGCGACGGAGACTCTCTAATCATACTGGTCTTGTGGAATTCTGTTTGTACTTCAATCATTGGTTGTCCACTGTACTGAAATGGAATTTGCAGCCCGCAACGTAATTTCATGTTAACAGTCTTTCCTTGCGAAATAAATTTTGTACGATTTGGCCTTGTGTATTGATAATAATGATAATCAAATAACTTTTGTTGGACATATAGTTTATTTGTGTCCCCCTTAGCATCATTTGCACCCTCGCTCCGCTTGGGCGCAAATGATGCTATGAGGGACACGAATAAACTATGCCCCTCAAAGTCATGTGATTGTCCTATTATCCGGCTCCTAATTGACTTCTTTTCCAAAAACAGTATTCAGCAAGTTGAAAACAATGACTTCCTAACGACATGTATATCGAACATAGAGCAGTTCGGAAAACTTTGCTCTTGCTAGCTTTATTTTCGATCCGTGACGCCCTTATTGAAATTTGTCTGTTATCAGCATGGTGTCGGTTAAGTTGAGAAGCCGAAGATCACTCTACGTGGTGAGTGTAAATAATTGCAGCCATGGGTTCTTGTTGCAGCACATTTGTGCACTCTGTTGGGTGGATTCAAAAGTTTCTTCGCGCCACACCAAGTTCTCGAAGGAGTATCCTTTGGTCGCTGAAAGTGCTAAAGAAAAGGCCTCTCTTTCAACAGACAGTCTATTTTGGCTCTCTAGAGGGTGTAGTATATTACATCTTCCTATCATATAAGACCATCTGATCGATTTAAGTCTCTCTACAAGCTTCTTTAGTTTTATTTAAGTTTCCTCGAAACTCTATACTTAACTCAGTTATCTCAGTGTTTGACAAACTTTTGCAAGACTCTATAGACTCCATTCGATGTTGGATAAAACGCAAATGATTATATTGGTCTTGATCGAAAGGATTTTAATAATGGCCTTTTTCGTTGGGCGGTTTGGCAGTCCCGCCGAGACACCTGCCGAGAGGTTCTTCTCCTAAGAAGTGTAACAAGGTTCATTATTTCTTGTGCCAAGCAAAAAAGAGGTGGTTGTTTTTTGAGCTTTTAGGGGATTATTAAAAAAAAGAAGAAATAAGGAAAAATTTTTAGCTATTTACCCGTTAATTCAAGGATAACTTTGGGACACTCTAGTCAAGGACGACTTTTTTCTTACTCTCAGGCTAGTTGCCTCTTTAAGATTGACACCGCATCTTAAGTATAAAAAGCCAAGAATCTCCAACGATTTCGGAGGGAACGAACTTCTCTCTATGTTTTTCGATTATTGGTTCAAGAAAACCATTTTGAGATCTGTTCAATTCGCTGTTTGCTGAGTGTGCGAAAATGAATTTAACTAGCTAATTGAAGGCTATAGACGACAACTGATCCTTCACTGACCTTGAGCAGTAGGACTGTTTTGTCTAGCACATGTCAAATTAAAATATACCAAATTAACACTAGACATTGCCTAATGGAGCTAGATTAAACTTGCATCATTGGGAGTATAAAAACAGAGGTGGTAACGAGAGCCAGAGTCCGAGAAAATCAGGCAAATGGACGTTCAAATATCAAGATTTAAGCACAAAAAAGATCTAAGCATACACACTAATAATCAGTAATTAAAAAAAGAAAGTTTTTAATTTTAGCGTCCTAAGATTATATAAAAGAATTCATGCCTTCATCATAATAAAGGTTGTTGCTCTAAACCATGCAGGTGAGTCCAAAAACCAAAATAAAATCTAATTGAAGAGAAGCACATTAATCAATATTCAGCATATGATACCCACGAGCGGAAAACGATCGGATAATAAAGCATTACTCACTTTTTTCAACGAGTGCTTGAAGCTCCAGATTTAGTTTTCGCCTCAGTTTCCCTGCATGCAACTGAAGCCAGGAATTAGACTCAGATCGGAAACTCCAAAAACCGATAAAACAGCAATTCAATTGGGTTTAAGCCATCATTATCATGCAATGTGCGGTAATTACCCGAGTTGCCGAGTGTCGCGTCCGATTCTTACAAAAATTGGAAAGTACGCCACGATAGCGTAAAAAATAACAATGCTTACATATAGTTACACAAATGCACGTGGCATATAACTCGCTCGGGCTGAGGGTCAGCGAGTAGGTAACCGAATAGTTTAAGTCTAAAAATGTGTATATAGTCAGGATGCAACACCGACGATATTTGTAATGTCTACCTTTGTTGTTAGTTTTCGCCTTACCTACTTGAGCGTTTGTGATATGGCTCAGCCAAGCGCCCCAAAAAACACAAACCAGAAGGAGCACTAAACCAAGAAAACAACGACCTGCCATAATGAACACCCGTTGAAAAATAACCGATCCCTGTCAGGCTTAAATTTAAAAAGTCCAAAATACATCCGGGATAGCACCAGTTTTGAAACAACTGGACGTCTAATTTCTCATAGTTAATTATCTAGTGTGTTTAAACTTTTTGACTCAAGGAGTGTGCAATTTGCCCGATTAAAATGGTTCTCACGGTTGGCGGTCGCCCCTTTTTAGAATATCGTCTTACGGTGTTATAAAATGAAATAGTAAGAATATCAATTTCTGCAAAAGCTTTCCGAAAGCTTTGTATTGCGCTTATACTTAGTTGTTTTCAAAACTTAAGAGGGATTTCTGACGGTTGATCGAGGTTATTGCGGCTTCGCTGTTTTCGTCGCTTTTTTTTTTAATCGTGTTTCGGTCTCTATAGGTCCGTGTACTCCTCTTTCCAAGTTGTGCCGATATTTTGTAGACTACGAGTAGTCCCTCGTTTCGCACCAATACCTTGTTTATTTACAGTGCATTGCGGGGAATAAGCTTCCATGCATGACTATAATTTATTTAAGCAATAGACACGTGGGTTATTACGCCGTGATATCTTAGTTATTTTATAAATATCGTAAGTGAATTTCCTTTGCACTTAGCTGTCGTTATTAGTTATAGTTATATATAGACATAAAGTTATATCGAATACAAATTTTACATGGAAAAGGTTGCTTTAGTGCAAGGTAATCGTCTATAAAGCTGCCCCAGTGGGTAACCCGACAATATACGCGTTATAATATTTCACGCTAGAAATGTGCCAGCGGTAAGCTGGTAACTATAAAAAGATGAAAAACTTAAACATAAAGAGTTTTAAGTTTGTCGATGAAAAGACATTCACCCGCTTAACGAAATTGACCCAATAATTGGAGCAATTCCAAGCTAAATTGACCAAAGGAAAGTTGCCAAACAAACGAATGCCAAAAAATTGCCCGTCGCACTTAAGATTCGAACATCGTTGAAATGAATGATAGAGTTTGTTTGGGAACAGGAAAATTCCACAGCTTGGTAAAATTAAACGCTAGTTTTACGTGCAAGTAATTTTGGATTTATTCAAGCGTGGATATCATCGAACTGTTCTTCCCTGCCGCAGCCAGCAAATACAGAAAAAGGAAAATGAAATGAAGAGTATAATCCAATTATTTATAAAATTTATAAAAAGCTCCCTTTGGCTCCCTTGGCATCACCGTGTTGAGAAACTTAAAAACGGTTTTGCCGTTATTTTCATTTAAAGTGGAATCTCCAAATAACGAAGACCAAGGGACTGGCAAAATTTGGTCGCTGTAACCATGGTAACGAGGTTTCGCAATATCGAGGTTCAATTCTTTTTCATACATTTTACTGTACTGGGGTAAAGAAAATGGTTCCAATCAGTAAAGAATGCGTCTGTAAAGTGTTTTTCAGACTTAACATTGTTAACATTCCTATTTTCTACAACCTAAGACTAATCCGTGGAGCTGCAGACCGTGGAACCACGGAACCTGCGGAACCTAGTACGGAACCTGAAGAAATGACTGTTTTATTACAACTGCCGATAAAATAATTAGTTGCAGTTATTTTTTTCACAATGGCTGAGCGACTTTTCACCCGCTGATTGATCGAGAGCTATTGTCGATAACAGTACAGACAATTGAAAACACTTGTCGATCTCGGTTTAGTATCACTGATCGAGAGCTCTGGTTCCGAAACAGAAAGTCCTCGAATCGCGGACTTCCGGATTGTTAGTAGTCGTCGGAAGGAAACGAGAGGTATAGATATAAACACAGTAGGATGAGAGAACGCATGCTGTCACTTCTAATGACCGCTCTACATCCACCATACACACAGTATCTTTGCGACCTCCTCAAATTCATGCGATCATTTTCAGTATAAACGTATTATTCCATTTCTTACCTTAATACCCTTCATCCCACTATTAAATTTATATCAAACTGTTCATTCAAATCTTTCTCCTTTCTCTACGTCAAGGTGTCCCTCTGTGATGGTATCGATCACTGAAATTGTTCTTTATACTAAACCTATAACCGAACATCAGTACCTTCTACGCTCAGGACCGTGTCACCCCTTACACACTAAACGAGCTTTTCCATTCAGCCTTGCCCTGAGAATACGACGTATACCGTAAAATTCCGAAAATAAGCCCCTCCATGTATAAGCCCCTCCAAATATAAGGCCCCCAAACCGGTAACGCAAAAAACCCTTCGTTAAATCGCCCCCCCAAATATTATCCCCCCAGGGGCTTGTACCTGGAAAATTGCCCTCAAATACAAAGCAGGACAAAGAAAAAATGGTAAATTTACTTCCAACTATAAGGCTAGCCCTATCGAGTTTGAGACGCAAATTTCCCTCCGTAGGTAAGCCCTTCCGAATAGAAGCCCCTCCAAAAATAAGCCCCTCAAAAAGGGCCTTTGAAAAATATAAGCCCCGGGGCTTATTTTCGGAATTTTACGGTATGTTCCTCCCACGAGACGTACAATCTCGGTCTCCTCAACCAGGATATACAACGTATTCATAATATCCAGTGTAGCTAAATGTCGCGGGTCGTGCGTAGTGGGTAGAGATAAATGTCGTGGGTAACAAAAAGTATAGAAAGAAATGATTGAAAAGTGATTGAAAAAAAGAAATAAATAGAAAAAAGTTGTAAAATATTTATGAAACGAAAATCTCCAACTCCTCGATTGCCTTTTTCGTTACGGCTTCTTCTTCGTCCTCTTCCTGGTATTTCCTTAGCAACGTTTGCCTGGATCCCCTTTCACACCATCACTGTGTAAAAGACATTATATGTTGCCGATGAAGATTGATCCATACCTGAGCCATCACCGCGGAAATTTATATACGAAACAGAGGCAGCTCTGACTCGCTGAATGGAAGTGGCTGGTCACCATTCATCTTTGTTCGATCTACAATTCCAATGATCAGCGGAGATTTTTTAAGACGATGGAATGCGATCACCGTGGGAAAGGGGAGGGGAAAAGGACAATTTTGAGGTATTTCATACTTTTGGGTAAAAGTCTTTCTTAAAGAAGTTTTAGGTCTCTTACCTTACGAAGGAACCACCTTAATGCTCAACCTTTCAAGTTAAGGCGAGACATGCAGTATGTAAATTTCATTGCCGTACGAAAATATAGTTTTCTCTATTCTTTTTGTTTTGTTTTCTGTGCAAAATCTCTGCTGTAACGATGCTAAATATCATTCCTCAAACTGAAAGGGCGTTTCAGTCACGAATGTTGACTTCTTTGAGAAGAAGCAGTTCAGTCTCCAGTTTTTCTATAGCCTGCTTCAGGAGTTACATAGCGTACAGAGTTTCTTTTATTTTTCACCTAAATGCCTTTTTAGTGTCCGTTTCTTCTAAAGGATTCGCTTATTTGCTTTGCTGAGCGAGGAGGAATAGGACTGTTACGCGGGTACGAATGTTGTTGTGACGTCATCGAAGGAGGACATCTGCCGCGAACTCATGAGTAAATGACCGAGAAGCGAGAAAGGGGAAATTATTTTAAGCGAGCGGGATACCTGAAAACGACCAAAAATCAACGGAATATGTCTTTAAGTGATTCAAGTTCTGAGAGCAGTTTTAATTCAGAAGATTCTGAGGCAAATTTGGCCAAAGTGGAGGATGAACAAAGTGATTGCGAGTCGCAAGTTTCATGTGAAAGCCTGGAAAATGACGTTGCATATGCCGATGAACCCTTGGCTGATGAAGAATGGATAAAAAAGAACAAAGGCGACTTTTGTCTGATTGGCTGTTTGAATCTTTAATTAGTGTTCAGTCTTCTTGCCTCGCGCAAGAGAGTAAACGAAGATGGCTGCTGCCCCGTCATTCCTCTTTTTTTTTGCTCTCGTCCTAACTTTTCTCGACGAACTCGCACGGAAATGCTTGCTACGCAGGCTAGAAAAAATTGGGCAAATAGGCGTTCAAATATATTTAAACATGAGAAAGATCTAAGCATACAGCGTAATAATCAGTAATTAAAAAAGAAGTTAAAGTTACTTTTAGCGTCTTAAGATTATATACTGAAGAATTCATGCGTTCATCATGTTAAAGGTTGGTGCTCTAAACCATGCAGGTGAATCCAAAAACCAAAATGAAATCTAATTGAAGAGAAGCACATTAATGCAATAGCCAGCATATGATACTCACGAGCGGAAAACGCTCGGATAATAAAGCATTACTCATTTTTTTGAATAAGTGCTTGAAGCTCCAGATTTAGTTTTCGCCTCAGTTTCCCTGCATGCAACTGAAGCCAGGAATTAGACTCAGATCGAAAACTCCAAAAACCGATAAAACGGCAATTCAATTGGGTTTAAGCCATCATTATCATGCAATGTGCGGTAATTACCCGAGTTGCCGAGTATCGCGTCCGATTCTTACAAAAATGGGAAAGTACGCCATGATTGCATAAAAAATAACAATGCTTACATATAGTTACACAAATGCACGTGGCATATAACTCGCTCGGGCTGAGGGTCAGCGAGTAGGTGACCGAATAGTTTAATTGAAAAAATGTGTATATATTCAGGACCAAACACTGACGATATTTGTAATGTCTACCTTTGTTGTTAGTTTTCGTCTTACCTACTTGAGCAGTTGTGATATGGCTCAGCCAAGCGCCCCAAAAAACACAAACCAGCAAGAGCCCCAACCAAACAAAACAACGACCTGCCATAATGAAGACCCGTTGAAAAATAACCGATCCCTGTCAGGCTTAAATTCAAAAAGTCCAAAATACATCCGGGATAGCACCAGTTTTGAAACATCTGGACGTCTAATTTCTTATAGTTAATTATCTAGTGTGTTTAAACTTTTTGACTCAAGGAGCGTGCAATTTGCCAGATTAAAATGGTTCTCACGGTTGGCGGTCGCCCCTTTTTAGAATATCGTCTTACGGTGTTATAAAATGAAATAGTAAGAATATCAATTTCTGCAAAAGCTTTCCGAAAGCTTTCTATTGCGCTTACACTTAGTTGTTTTCAAAACTTAAGACGGATTTTTGACGGTTGATCGAGGTTGTTGCGGCTTCGCTGTTTTCGTCGCTTTTTTTAATCGTGTTTCGGTCTCTATAGATCCATGTACTCCTCTTTCCGAGTTGTGCCGATATTTTGTAGACTACGAGTAGTCCCTCGTTTCGCACCAATACCTTGTTTATTTACAGTGCATTGCGGGGAATAAGCTTCCATGCATGAATAAGCTTGAGTGACTATAATTTATTTAAGCAATAGACACGTGGGTTATTACGCCGGGATATCTTAGTTATTTTATAAATATCGTAAATGAATTTCCTTTGCACTTAGCTGTCGTTATTAGTTATAGTTATATATAGACATAAAGTTATATCGAATACAAATTTTACATGGAAAAGGTTGCTTTAGTGCAAGGTAATCGTCTATAAAGCTGCCCCAGTGGGTAACCCGACAATATACTCGTTATTATATGAAAAGAAAGTTATGTAATAATATTACACGCTAGAAATGTGACAGCGGTAAGCTGGTAGCTATAAAAAGATGAAAAACTTAAACACAAAGAGTTTTAAGTTTATCGATGAAAAGACATTCACCTGCTTAATGAAATTGACCCAATAATTGGAGCAATTCCAAGCTAAATTGACCAACGGAAAGTTGCCAAACAAACGAATGCCAAAAAATTGCCCGCCGCACTTAAGATCCGAACATCGTTGAAATGAATGATAGAGTTTGTTTGGGAACAGGAAAATTCCACAGCTCGGTAAAATTAAACGCTAGTTTTACGTGCAAGTAATTTTGGATTTATTCAAGAGTGGATATCATCGAACTGTTCTTCCCTACCGCAGCCAGCAAATACAGAAAAAGGAAAAATGAAATGAAGAGTATAATCCAATTATTTACAAAATTTATAAAAAGCTCTCTTTAGATACCCCTGAAGGGTTTTTGGCATCACCGTGTTGAGAAACTTAAAAACGGTTTTGCCGTTATTTCATTTAAAGTGGAATCTCCAAATAAGCGAAGACCAAGGGACTGGCAAAATTTGATCGCTGTAACCATGGTAACGAGGTTTCGCAATATCGAGGTTCAATTCTTTTTCATACATTTTACTGTACTGGGGTAAAGAAAATGGTTCCAATCAGTGAAGAATGTAGTCTGCTACACAGCCGTTTTTAGTGTCGTCACGCAACACTCCTCCCCACAAACGGCTGCTGAAAACCGAACTACATTCCTTTCCCTTTGTGTTTGTGGTCTAACGAACAAGCCAATCATGTATAGGAGATTTGACAATGCGTGAGCCGCAGGGCGCTAGGAAGCGAGCACGCTTCTCAGTTTTCGACAAATCAATCAATCGTCGCTGAATTCAGACGGGCTCTGTGTTTTCAAGCAACGAAAAGGTTAATTTGCAAAAAAGTTTGTTTTAAGCGGTCAAGAAAGTTCCAATTGAAAAAAAAGGTTAGATAGGCCCAGAAGACTTTTACCAGGATCGGTTGGTTCTTCATTTAACGTGCATATGTACTGATATGTAATGAAGAATTTAATGTGCCGGATGTGCTCATTGTGTTCTGTGAAGACTAAACTCTCAAGGGTACTGATTCAAAAAGCAATCTTATAAATTATCGATGAGCGATTTCCCGAAACTATACCTAGCAACGTTATGAGCACATCCATGTTATGCATCGCAATTTGCTCGACTTGCTTGCTGCTGCTTATCTCCTAAATTTTGAGTAGGAGTCGACTACGACAACACTACTGTAGTTAATTGCTTGTTTTCACGCGACGATTTTGATTATTCCGTCATTCACACATGGGGCACCGATAAAAGCAAAGCTGTGATTGGAGGAGTCACAGTACCGCAAACGTGGCGCGAACACTTTCCAGAAAATGGGAGCTGATTTATAATTGGCTAATCACGGGAAAGGAATGTAGTTCGGTTTTCAGCAGCCGTTAGTGGGGAGGAGCGTTGCGTGACGACTCTAAAAACGGCTGTGTAGCAGACTATGAAGAATGCGTCTGTAAAGTGTTTTTCAGACTTAACATTGTTAACATTCCTATTTTCTACAACCTAAGACTAATCCGTGGAACTGCAGACCGCGGAACCATGGAACCTGCGGAACCTAGTACGGAACCTAAAAAAATGACTGTTTTATTACAACTGCCGATAAAATAATTAGTTGCAGTTATTTTTTTTCCAATGGCTGAGCGACTTTTCACCCGCTGATTGATCGAGAGCTATTGTCGATAACAGTACAGACAATTGAAAACAGTTGTCGATTTCGGTTTAGTATCACTGATCGAGAGGTCTGGTTCCGAAACAGAAAGTCCTCGAATCGCGGACTTCCGGATTGTTAGTAGTCGTCGGAAGGAAACGAGAGGTATAGATATAAACACAGTAGGATGAGAGAACGATGAGGGTATTATTGGCGCATGCTGTCACTTCTAATGACCGCTCTACATCCACCATACACACAGTATCTTTGCGACCTACTCAAATTCATGCGATCATTCTCACTATAAACGTATTATTCCATTTCTTACCTTAATACCCTTCATCCAACTATTAAATTTATGTCAAACTGTTCATTCAAATCTTTCTCCTTTCTCTACGTCAAGGTGTCCCTCTGTGATGGTATCGATCACTGAAATTGTTCTTTATACTAAACCTACAACCGAACATCAGTACCTTTTACCCTCATGACCATGTCACCCCTTACACACTAAACGAGCTTTTCCATTCAGCCTTGCCCTGAGAATACGACGTATACCGTAAAATTCCGAAAATAAGCCCCTCCATGTATAAGCCCCTCCAAATATAAGCCCCCCAAACCGGTAACGCAAAAAACCCTTCGTTAAATTGCCCCTCCAAATATTATCCCCCCAGGGGCTTGTACTTGGAAAATTGCCCTCAACTACAACGCAGAACAAAGAAAAAATGGTAAATTTACTTTCAGCTATAAGGCTAGCCCTATCGAGTTTGAGACGCAAATTTCCCTCCGTAGGTAAGCCCTTCCGAAGAGAAGCCCCTCCAAAAATAAGCCCCTCAAAAAGGGCTTTTGAAAAATATAAGCCCCGGGGCTTATTTTCGAAATTTTACGGTATGTTCCTCCCAGGAGACGTACAATCTCGGTCTCCTCAACTAGGATATACAACGTATTCATACTATCGAGTGTAGCTAAATGTCGTGGGTCGTGGGTAGTGGGTAGAGGTAAATGTCGTGGGTAACAAAAAGTATAGAAAGAAATGATTGAAAAGTGATTGAAAAAATGAAATAAATAGAAAAAAGTTGTAAAATATTTATGAAACGAAAATCTCCAACTCCTCAATTGCCTTTTTCGTCACGGCTTCTTCTTCGTCTTCTTCCCGGCATTTCCTTAGCCACGTTTGACTTGGATCCCCTTTCACACCATCACTCTGTAAAAGACATTATACGTTGCCGATGAAGATTTATCCATACTTCAGCTATCACCGCGGAAATTAATATAAGAAACAGACGCAGCTCTGACTCGCTGAATGGAAGTAGCTGGTCACCATTCATCTTTGTTCGATCTACAATTCCAATGATCAGCGGAGATTTTTTAAGACGATGGAATGCGATCACCGTGGGAAAGGGGAGGGGAAAGGACAATTTTGAGGTATTTCATATTTTTGGATAGAAGTCTTTCTTAAAGAAGTTTTAGGTCTCTTAACTTACGAAGGAACCACCTTCATGCTCAACCTTTCAAGTTCAGGCGAGACATGAAGGGGCGTTTCAGTCACGAATGTTGACTTCTTTGAGAAAAAAGCAGTTCAGTCTCCAGTTTTTCTATAGCCTACTTCAGGAGTTACATAGCATACAGAGTTTCTTTTATTTTTCACCTAAATGCCTTTTTAGTGTCCGTTTCTTCTAGAGGATTCACTTATTCGCTTTGCTGACCGAGGAGGAATAGGACTGTTACGCGGGTACGAATGTTGTTGTGACGTCATCGAAGGAGGACATCTGCCGCGGCGAACTCAGCGAGAAAGGGGAAATTCTTTTAAGCAAGCGGGATACTAAAACGACCAAAATTCAACCGAATATGTCTTTAAGTGATTCAAGTTCTGAGAGAAGTTTTAATTCAGAAGATTCTGTTGCAAATTTGGCCGAAGTGGAGGATGAACAGAGTGATTGCGAGTCGCAAGTTTTATGTGAAAGCCTGGAAAATGACGTTGCATTTCAGGGTGGAAAAACGTAATGAGCATGGGTGAACTTTTTTGCCCAGATTCCCTGGCCGGGTTTGATGGCGGGATTTCAAATATTTTCTTGCCTAAAAATAAAATGTTTCCATTCATACCCTGGAAAGAACAGGCAATTTGTCTTCAGAAGTTGCAAGCTGTGGTTATAACCTTGTCGTTACTTAATTTTCTCGAAGAATCCCTCATAGTAAAACGGACTTTAACGACATTAATTTCCTTGCGTTGTACTGGAAACGTGCATGCTTAGGTCCGATTTTTTTCAAGATGCATTCACAAAATGTGCTCATATAAGGAAGTTTCTGGATATATAAGGTCTGGAGCTCCACTGTGGACACAAAAACAGCATATCTTTGGACAGTGATTTGCCCAAAAAAATTAACGCTTGCCCACAATGTGTTTGAAGACACTGAACTTTGTCGCACTCGAACAGATATTTTACTTGACAACCCTCGCTCGATCTGGCTCTCGTAGTTTCGTAGATCACTAAAATATAAACAAAATCCTCAATGTATAAGTTATTACGTTGATATGTGAGCAGAAGGAAGGTCAATCTTTATCTGGTAAAATCTTCCGAAAGATAGGTTTTAAAGCAACTATAGTTTTTTAAACTTGCTCGTTTCGCACAGATATATAAATTTTGCTTTGTGTTGTCAAGTTGAACACGCATAACATCTGTCAAAAACCTCCAAGTAAGAAGGATTTCCTTCAAACAAAGTTAAAGTTACATTATTTCAAAAAATTGTTGCTGACAATGAAGAAATGAATTTTCTGTGCGAAAACAACCTACCTAAAGATCTTAAAAGCAAAAGATCAGTTGCAACTTGGCAGCCAAGCCATGACTCACCATTTAGCTATTTTCAATACGTTTAACTGGTCCATGCAAGGGTCTTCGTTTAAGCAAATTAAACTCAGCCGATCATTAGAAAATACAGAAGATTGTACAGAAGGGTTTGTTTTGCTCGTCTCAGTCAAATCAAGCTGCAGCAATTGTTTACGGGAAAAGAGTCAATTGTAGTTGAAGTCACTGCCGGCAGTTGACGTTATCTACTTCACAGCGAGTGAAAAGGACCATTTGCGTACAGAAAGGTATTCTTATAAAGAACAGAAACTTTCACAGTGCACTGGAAAAAAAATGTAATGAAAAATAAAAAAACCCTGACTATTATTACTTGAGGAACAGAAAAATGATCTTGAGTAAGCTTGCTGGCCTTCTATTTCCGAGAAAGTTTAATAAGCGCGCAAGTTTGTTTACTGTGATACGTTATAAGAGCAATATGGTTCTTTGACTGAAGACAAAGATAAAGCTGGTTCTGCAAACGTAATAAATCTGGGCATGTAAAAAAAGTAACCGTAACTACTAATAACAGAATACAAGCGGCTTTTAATTCAACCCGGCGAAATCAATTCATAAATTAATCGGATGCACAATCAGAAAGATACTCGCCTCTTAAGAAATGTTCAAAACCCTTTATTCCACCTCAGACTGACGGAATGATCCGTTTTTCCTTTAACATTGGTTGTTCTGAATCCAAAGTAATTTTCAAGCGACGAAAAAAAAGCAAACATGTCAAACAAAAATGTTTTACAGTGAGCAAACGTTCGCACCTCGTGCATTTCACTCAGAACTCCAGCAACAAACAAACGCAGTCAACACACAGAAAAGCCCGCCTTGAGCCTACGATAAAGGATGCGCAGAAGCTTGCGCAGAACGTTTTTCCGCCCTGAAACGTTGCATATGCCGATGAACCCTTGGCTGATGAAGAATGGATATAAAAGAACAAAGGCGACTTTTGCCTGATTGGCTGTTTGAATCTTTAGTGTTCAGTCTTCTTGCCGCGCGCAAGAGAGTAAACAAAGATGACTGCTCCCCCGTCATTCCCTTTTTTTTGCTCTCGTCCCAACTTTTCTCGACGAACTGGCACGGAAAACGCTTGCTACGAAGGCTAGAAAAAATTAGGCAAATAGACGTTCAAATATATTTAAACATGAAAAACATCTAAGCATAAACTGTAAAAATTAAAGTTACTTTTAGCGTCCTAAGATTATATAAAAGAATTCATGCGTTCATCATGTTAAAGGTTGTTGCTCTAAACCATGCAGGTGAGTCCAAAAACCAAAATAAAATCTAATTGAAGAGAAGCATATTAATGCAATAGTCAGCATATGATACCCACGAGCGGAAAACACTCGGATAATAAAGCATTACACATTTTTTTGAATAAGTGCTTGAAGCTCCAGATTTAGTTTTCGCCTCAGTTTCCCGGCATGCAACTGAAGCCAGGAATTAGACTCAGATGGGAAACTCCAAACATCGATAAAACAGCAATTCAATTGGGTTTAAGTCATCTTTATCATGCAATGTGCGCTAATTACCCGAGTTGCCGAGCATCGCGTCCGATTCTTACAAAAATGGGAAAGTATGCCACGATTGCGAAAAAAATAACAATGCTTACATACAGTTACAACAATGCAGGTGGCATATGACTCGCTCGGGCTGAGGGTCAGCGAGTAGGTGACCGACTAGTTTAATTGAAAAAATGTATACATATTAAGGATTCAACACTGACGATATTTGTAATGTCTACCTTTGTTGTTAGTTTTCGCCTTACCTACTTAAGCGTTTGTGATATGGCTCAGCCAAGCGCCCCAAAAACCACAAACCAGTAAGAGCCCCAACCCAAGAGAACAACGACCCGCCATAATGAACACCCGTTGAAAAATAATCGATTCCTGTCAGGCTTAAATTTAAAAAGTCCAAAATGCATCCGGGATAGCACCAGTTTTGAAACATTTGGACGTCTAATTTCTCAAAGTTAATTACCTAGGTTTTTTTTTAACTTTCTGACTCAAGGAGTGTGCAATTTGCCAAATTAAAATGGGTTTTACGGTTGGCTTTTTCCCCTGTTTAGACTATCGTCTTACGGTGTTATAAAATGAAATAGTAAGAATATCAATTTCTGCTAAAGCTTTCTGAAAGCTTTCTATTACGCTTACTTAGTCGTTTTCAAAACTTAAGACAGATTTTTGACAGTTGATCGAGGTTATTGCGGCTTCGTCGTTTTCGTCGCATTTTTTTAAACCGTGTTTCAGTCTCTATAGGTCCATCTGATCTAAAATGATTTTGTTGTTTGGTAAGTGTGAAACAGTAGACAAAAAATCTTCAGCTGTCGAAAGTTTTCAAGAACACACCCTAAACAGGTTAGACTCGTTAACAGTAAACGTCGCAGCAGGCAAAAACGTATTAATATCTGCAAAATAAGTTTACAAAGGTTAAACACGTAACAAGTAGCGATATTATTAAGCTAAAAAGATCTAGTTTAAAATTCGGCCTTGATCAAAGTTCTTTGAGGATTCAAAAGATCCTTTACGGAGTACAGCTCAGGGCCGTACCTAGGATTTTTTGTCTGCGGGGGCAAACTCCGCACACCTTCACAGGGGTCTCCCGTATACAGACAGTGTTTCTAGTCGGACGTTTTGTTTTCACCCCTACACAGAAGGTTGCCTCTAAGACCTTTAAGGAAACAAACCACACTGATACTTTTTTTTTAATTGTCATGATTTATTATGGCATAAACACCTTGTTTGGTTTGAAATTGCCCCCGAGGTCTCTGCTACACAATGATGATTTATATACCATCTTTAACTCAAGCTATACTGTGAACAGAAGTTTAACACTTTGTATGGATGGTTTCAAAAATGGGTTGAAAGCCTTCGTTAGTTTGAACAGAGATTGGCTTGAAGGAACTGAGCTAAAATTGCAGGTTTCGGTATCAGAATACCAAGTCTCAAAAACGAGTCTATATTAGGCTGTTCTAGATTCTTCTCCAATTTGACTTCATGTCATAGATCTCTTTTGGAGTGGGAATGAAGTCCGTTCCGCGATGAATTAACAGCATAGCAAGGCCACTTAATCGATTTTCTCTCATTGATGACCGAGTCCATAACTTTAGACGGCGTAGTGCTGAGAAGGAGCGTTCGCAACTGACGCTTCCGACAGGCGTGGTTAGATAGATCGACAGCACCTTGTGAATGGCGGGAAATTCTTGCGGACTGCAATCAGGCATTGCTCCCTCTTGTTCTGACTCTGGCTCCATCGCGTGTTTCATCCTCCACCTTGCCAGCTCTGCGTCAAAATTAGACTTCTCCGAGAAATCTAGATGCTTGCTGAAGTAGTTCTTGATCTTCTCGATATGCCTGTCAGTTAACTTGGGCAAGTACAAAGGGAACAGGTTTTGAGCGGTAATCAGGCCTTCGTGCTGGACTGAAAATCTCGTTTCAAGTTCACCGACAACGTGATCTATAAATGGATAGAACACATTAATCCTGTAGTAGTCTGATGGCTGATCGTTGTGTGCGGCGTTTGCTCGATGGCGTTGAACAGTCGTTGTACGAGGCTTTATCAGGGTGACGTTGATAGAGTCAGCTACCTTGCTGATTCGACTCCACACCTTCTGCCAGGATTCATCGCCTCTAGCTGATTTAATGCATTCTTTGGCGAGAGTTACGCTTTGGTATGCATCGCCAAGGTTACAGCTCTTAGCTTGTAGGGACTTTGTTACTTGGGCTAAAAATGACAGAACAAACTGAGATACTGTCAAAGCGACTATGAATTCAGAATCTTGGAGAAGACGTGAATAAGCTGAAGCATCACGTTTAGCATCGCGACTGCTTGATGACGAAATTTCATCCAGAGCTAGAAGTACAGAGCCATATTTAGCAAGAAGAGCAGAGAGGGTAGTAACTTTTGCACTCCAACGAGTAGCACAGAATTTCGGTACAGTCTGTCGCTTGCTTCCTTCCTCCAATGTTTTGGCAGATTCATCTTCTTCGTCTTCATCAGCACATGCAACTAGAGCGCTCAACAGTTCACTGTCATCGGAGGCCGCGGCCGTCTGAAGAAATGTTTCTTTCCTTTTGGCGCTGCCACTAAGAAACCACGTAAGTTTGCTGACGTTATCAAACAGATTCTGAATGGATCGCACAGCTTTGCAACCAGTCTAGATTGCAAGGTTCAAAACGTGGGACCTGCAGTGAACGTACGTGGCATTAGGGTACTTCTCTGCAACTTTAGCTTGCACCCCATTCCTACTTGAACTCATGACGCTTGCTCCATCATATCCTTGGCCAACTAGGCCGGACATATTAAAGCCCCATTCTTGTAGTGCGTGTAACAAGGTATCCGCAATGGTCTGGGCATCCAATTTTTCAAGCCTTACGAATCCAATAAATTCTTCACAAACTTCATTTTTACTGCTCAGATATCGCACACATATACTGAGTTGTTCAGTTGTAGAACAATCTTGCGTTTCGTCGGCCATTACACTCCAATACTTTGGTATTGATGCTCGGACACGGTTTCTAATGAAACTGTCGCACAAATTGATTATTTCGTTCTGAATCCTCGGAGACGTGTACTTAGCATTACCGGAAGCATGATCCAAATGGTCTTTGAGTTCTGGATCATATTTGGATTTCCAGTCAACAAAGAAGGAGAAATTCCCATCTTCATTTCTTTTAGAGGGATCCCAATTGCCTCTTAATGGAATGCCCCTCTGTCCTAATGCAATGACTACATCAATAATAGACACGACGCCTTTCATTGTGCGATGCTGTTGCTCGGCTGCCTGTCTTTGTAGTCTTGCACTGATGTCATTGCCTGGGCGGCGTGTCTTAAGGAAGTTAGTCATCTTTTCCTCTGAAAGTTGGTGTTCTTCACTGCGCGCATGGGTGTCAAGGCGCTCATCACCTGCTTTCTTCCAGTTTTTGAAGCCTTTTGAGATAAATGGCGATTCATTTGGAACAGTATTGTTGGAAAAACATATACAATAGATACAGTGAGCTGTGTCATTTCTAATGCTGTAACGCAGCCATGGCCGCTTCTCCATCCATGATAGTTGGAAACGCCTTCCGGCTGTTGTCGGAAACTTGAATCCGTGAGGAAAGCTAAACTTTACGGTTAGAAGCTCAAGCTTTTGGTCGTCTGATAAAGTTTTACCGGTATAATTCGCTGGGTCATTGGGATCTCTAACACATGGACTTGGGTCTGCAAACAAGTTAATAAAATAAACGCGAGCTGCGACTGACTGTTTATTAAAAACAAGAGCTGTCATATATATATTTTTTCATTAACACTTTCTTTGTTCAGCCATTACTACCCCATTTCTCATAGAACCTAGTACACATGAGTCTCTAACTATTCATTCTACTTCATCATCATACAAAAATCCGGGAGGTGTACTCGTTTGACGTGATCTAACAGATCCTCCCCAAACTCTACATGTTTAAAATCTTGTACAAATTCTTCCCACAAGTTAGGAGGCCCCCAACATGGTGAAAATGAAAACGCCAGCAATTTGCAGTGCTGCAAAACATCGCGGGCTTGTTCTACTGTTATTGAGCCACACCAATTGGCAACTACGTTCCTTACGTCAGGCAGACTCCTGATTATGGAAACGAGTGAATTTCCTTCTATCTGAAAACAATTCCCCATTTTTAACACCTGCAGCCCTCTCTTGTTTTTAAGGGATAGTGTTAAACTAGTTTCCTTCACATTTTGGCAGCTTGTTATGTCAAGGTATCTTAAAAATGGCATGCTTTGTATAAAAAACAAAGTGAAAATTGACGTATTGTACGCCAGGTCTAAGTGGACAAGGTTAACACAATCGTTCAGAGCATTTTCTATCAGATTTCTGCACCCTAATTGTCGTTGAGAATAACGAAAACCGAGATGTGTTATATGTTTAGCGTGCCCAAAAACAGAATGAAATGAAGAAAGTGTAAATTCTGAATTAGTATCAACTATCTTCCAAAACTTTGGTGTATGGACGGCTTGGTGAAAGAGTTTGCACACTGGTGCCAGTTGCTTAAGTCGTTCCTCTATTGTAAACCACTTAAAAATTTCCACCAGAACTTCAATGGGCCAGGGGTTTTCTTCTATCATTATTCCACCTAAAAGGAAAATACTTATGAAAATACTTATACATGTAAAAGAAAATTAATCGCTACGTAACCATCACAAATAGATTATGCAACTTAGCTTCTTCAGTCAATCATATCAATAAGTCCTCCAAAAATCAGAGTACCGTTAACGCTATTTTGCTCAACGCTGCAAAGGTTTGCGAAGACCGAATCTAAAGTCAAATGATAAATTCTTTCAATTGTATTAAACGTACCTTCCGTGCTAGTCGATTCCTCACTTGTTTGGTTCTCATCATTGTTCTCATCATTGTCCTCATCATTGGAGCTATCGAATTTTGAAAAGTTAAGCTTAATTTCATAGAGTATTCAATCACTGGACGGTTAAATTGCCATGTTGTTTTGTCCAATCTACAAAACTGTGAAGTGGCTCACCGATTTTCATACTACAACGAGCTAAGAATGAACACAGCAACCAAGGCAACTATTAGATGTATTAAATAACACACGTTGTAGTTTGATACTTACCTTTTTTTGGCGTCAAAGAAGTCCATTATACCTCGTTGAGCGGGAGCCGGGCGCTTTCTTCCCGACATTTTCCCAGCGGATTGAGAGAGAAACGTTTTGGAAACGTTGGCAAGAAACATGCGTCAACTGTTTCCCGCCAAATGCTAAACCACAGGCAGCCCAAATTACATAATCATTATTGTCATAACTCGTACTGGCTTTTGCCTCGAAAGATTTTCCAAAATAATTATTTGGAATTTACATTGAAGGACGATTTTTCAGTCAATTAGTCGGTTTTCTTGAGATTTCGGAACAATATAGCTAAAAGAAATAGCCCAACAAAATCAAACACTATGTTAGAAAAAAAAAACAGTTTTCCTGGCGGGGGCAACTGCCCCCCCCCTGCCCCCCCGCTATGTACGGCCCTGCAGCTACAAGAAGTCATACCGTTAAAATTAGTTACTAATAATTAGTTTAAGTCAAAGCTTTTGCTTGATACAAAAAAAAACACGTTCTAAAGTTAAGAGCGATTTTCTAAAGTGAAAAAATCAGCTGAAAATGGCCATTTTTGTTAATTTTTATCCGAAATTATCATAAAATCCGGCTGATTTATTGCTTTTAATCAATATTTTTTCCGAGCGGGTCCCTGTCGGAAAGAAATCGTTTAATTTCGTGCAAAGTAGTCTTTTTTACATTCGTACAAAAATTACCTCCTTTTATTATTTTCAGAAGGGTCGGCAAGAAGTAGAACATATAGCACCTTTTTCGTACTTTTCAGCTGAATTACTTCGGCAGAAATAATAACTTGAAGCACGTATTTGGGCAGAAGACTATTTTTTGCGTCTGAAAACCCACTTTGGTAATTCAAATACGACAGGAAAGGCTAAAGAACTGTTAATCAAAGAAAATCAGTTGAAAATAATGGCGGTTAAAAAGATGCTTGGGAAATTTCTGAAACAGTTTTAATGTATGGCTAAAATATGCTTCAGAAATTTCTGAAACAGTTTAAATGTACGGCTAAACAAATGCTTCAGAAATTTCAGAAACAGTGCGTTTAAATGTATGGCTAAACAAATGCTTCGGAAATTTCTGAAACAGTTTTAAAAATGTATGGCTAAACAAATAACACGTTCTAAAGTTAAACTTGATGTTCTAAAGTGAAATTTGGCAAAAAAAAAATAGCCTTCTTTGTCAATTATTTGAAAGAATGAAACATCTTTCGTCGTACTTTTGCTTTGATTGCCTAAATACTGAATGAAGTTATGTACGATACCAGGCAAGAAATGAAAAGCGAAAACAGGTCTTTATCCAGATGTTTCTTCACGAGGTTAGAAGCTGCAAGTAAATGAAATGGATGAACCTTTTATTTAATAACTGCCCTGAGAAATGAAGTTGGAATGTACTAGTCGGGTGGAGTCAGTGACACCGCAACGGGTCAAAAGCGGACTTACTGAAGATCACAGTTAGCTACAACTGGTTGGTTGCTCGATGCTTGATGTTCGGTGAATCGTACAAAATGAAGTATCAATCAGATCAATTGAACAATGAAATAACAATAGATTCACGTGTTATTCTATAATGTGGCTATAATAGTAAGTGGCCGGCTGTATTCTGTAATTTAGCCGATATTTGTTACTTACCATATTTCAGCTGAGAGCTGGGATTCTTGCTTGGAATGTAATTACATACAGGTCACTTGAATTTTGACTCCTGCGACGTGAAGAACATGATGGATGATGTGGATGTACTTTTCGGTTCCAAAATCTTTCTTTTGAAGTCAAGGCTTTGCATCTTTATGCCCTTGACTTTATGGAATATTACTTCATCGACGAGTGACTCGCTCAGAGGTCACTCCGTTCATTTTTCACATGTTGAGCGATCGCTTTGAAGTATGTCTCAATGTCGACCCAATCCAAGTTTCCTTCACTGTTCCTTTCCGTTTTTAGGATCATCTTGACGCGTGCTTGCCTCGAACAAAATGACCCATATTCATGGCATGACTGCCCGCGTTTTCTATCTTTTCTAACGAACTCTAAATAACCGTCACGTTTTTGTGAAGATAACCGATATATCACTCAGGAAGTCGTTGATACCTGAAGCATTTCTGGATTGTTATTGTGTTGCAAGGAAAAGACCAATTAGAAGTGAGAAAACAGTGCGGCAAACAAATATCTGTCAAGTGTCAACTCACTTAGAAATACATTTTATACTGTGGAGCGCAAGGAAGAGGGTCGTGAAGGGGGGTACCAAATCCCAGTTCTCAGCCTAAATTTGGCCCAAATCCCAGTTCCCAGGCTAATTTTTGCCAAAATCCCAGTTAAACGAATAACGACTGTGACTCACTCGCTCTAAGCATTCCAATTGTCTCATCCGTTCGCAGTATAAATGCTGCTTTCTTCGGGTTACCTGGTTCGACATGGTCCACATAGTACAACTC